>JAHREE010007302.1:643577-676216 GCA_033628505.1 Tringa tobata
CTTTGTGACTTGGCTAAAGCTGAAGTTTTCTTTAGGTGAACTTGCTTACAAGGCGATACGAACTTTGAGGCAGGCAAACATTTCAGTTGATACGGTGAAGGGTAAATAGCTGTTCAGATTAGAGCAAACAATTAATTTGAAGAGAAGAATGTAACTAAAGTAATTCCACAAGCATTACAGAGAAGCCTATTCACTCTGTCTCCTACAAGCTCACCTTCTTCTTGATTATTTCTGTAACCTGCTTGTAGCCTTTTAAACTTGTGTTGCCAATGCCCCAAATTCCTTGGTCTGAACAGTGAATTACTGCAGAATAAAAACCATAGCCTCGCAATGCCCCTATGAATAAACAGCCTGTGATACTTTCTGTGATATATTTTCTTAATTTGATCATCTTTTCTAGTGCTGGGACAGTACATGACACAAATATCCACATAGAAATGAAAATAAAAAGAATCATTTTATTACCAGAGCAATCTCAGTCAAGATGCCAGATGTAAAACGTGTCCCTGGTAGAAGGATATCGCTGTGCCGCAGGACCAGAGTGCTGCTAATGTCCATCTGGTGATATCAAAGCTGCACTTTGTACCAATCTGCTAAAACCATCCCATCCTCTCTGTACATTTGTATGCCTTGCAGCATTATAAGACCCACCATTAAAAATACAGTTGTCAGGACAATTTTACCTGCCCTGCAGGCATTTGCCAACAGAACTCTGCCCACCAGATGGGTTACCACTTCACATCTCTGACTGATGTGGCATAGACCAGCAGAAATCCAGAGAGTCAACTGGTTTGCAAGCAGTGGTAGCCCTTCAGGGTCCTTGTGCCAGCAGCTCTCTCACAAAGCTGTGCAGGGTAAACGAGGTTACAGCCAACTCCGTGCCACTGGAGCTTGACACCCTGAGCATCTCCACACCAGTCTGCAGCCGAGGCAGGCACAGGTACGCTGAAGGTACGCAGACAAGACATACAAAATCCAGTAACATCTTTCCGCTTTCACAAAGAAAACATTGATAAGAGTCACTTTTTTACAGCGTATGCTTCCCTATCAGAGATAAAGATCTCAAATATTTGGCTTTCACCGACTACCAGTTTTTCTAGCCTAAGAATTGATGAAAACCATTTTTGACAGTCTGAAAATTGAAGTCTGCAAAAACACACAAAACAGGCAGAGAATTGGAGGCAGCAGTGGAAGCTGCACGATCTAAGGATCGGTCTGAGAGTCCATGACAGACCTTTAAAGGGTTTAATTCCAACAGGCTGGCAGCAAGAAACCCCTTAAGCTGTGGAACAGTCCTTATAACCATATAAACTGCAAACTCCTCTTCAGCAAGCGCAAGGGGATTGTAATCCAATGAAAACTTGTGGCCTGTGCACAAATTCACTCTGAATTTCAGCTGGCATCATGTAGGCCTCATTATGAGACTAATCTTCAGACCTAAATGTGTAACACAGCCAAGCAGTGACAGGGAAAACAGGCTGTCCCTCTGCACTGAATGCATTTGACGCCATTTGCTAACTCTACAAGGCAGAAAGGTATGAGAAATGCCCCAGCATATTAGAAATGACTGTCAAAATTAAAATATGATCATCAAATGTGTTGACTGAGTTTGTCTCGCAGAGAAACTTTAGTCTGGCTTGCCTGGGGACTCCTGAAATAACATTTCTCAGAGATTTACCAAAAACTGCAATGAAGTAGTCAGTGAGGAGTCATCGTTGCCCCATACTGGGCAGAATTAGAATCTTTCACCACATGTCATCAACCACTACAGGAAAAAAGTTCATAGTGACTCATTCTGGCTGAGGTGGGATCTGTTGCTTCAGAGCACGAGGAATTCATCTGCTGCACAGTTCTGTCCACTGTGAAATCACACATGGCTGTGTTGTACAGCACAGACCTATTGGGATGCTCCCACATGACCATGCTTTTTTGGGTTGGGTTTTTTTGTTTGTTTGTTTTTGTTTGGGTGGTTGGTTTTTTAAAAGTTTATCAATACTGAGAAAGTCTCAATTCGAGTGTGAATTTGAGAGCTAGATGGAAGAACATGTTCCTTTTCAGATCAGGGAAGATCAGTCAACAAAACCAGATTAAATGAAACATTAACTGGAACAGTTCCAAGACTAAGAAAAGTGATGCCAAGATCAAAAAGAGTATCTTATCTCAGAAATACCTCCCTACCCCTCCACTATTAGATACAATCACGGAGTAGAACATAACTAAAAGATTCAAAGCATCCATCAAAAAAAAAAACCAACAGAGCCCTGGATCTAAATTGTGGAAGGACCATTCATTCCTGCCTTCAAAACATTTCATAATCTGCATTCCTGATTGATTGGGTTATCGTTTTTCAAAGCTGCAGAGCAGTCACACTCTGGAACCAGTAACCAAGATAAACCTCCCAGGAACTTAGGACTGTCACAAACCTCCCACTTGCTGATCCAGAACGTAACTCTTCCAGCAGCTTTCACAGCCACAAGCACAGAGGATTATAGAAATACTCATCACATGCACACATCTAAAGTCTTGCAATGACAGGACACTTTATGGCACAGACAACCCATCCCCACAAGGAGCACAAAGGGAGAGCGGGTGACACACAACAGACATTTCTCATGTCACATCACTGCAAGGCACAGTGTTACGCTGGTGCCTGGGGCAGAGGGAACAGGCAAGCAGGATGAGACAGATTTCCAACTCCCAGGCCAGGGTAGTATGTACTTCAATGAGACCAGGAGTTTTCCTTTACAAATTCCTTCCTGCCTTACTTCACCCAATGCTGCGCTCCTCCACCACGGCTACATGCAGGTTCACCTGCCATGGACCTTTACATGTACATCTAGTCTAGATCTACAATAGCCCCTATAAGTTTCCCCTTTCCTCTGCCTCAGCTTATACAAGCTACTACCCTACCTACTATTTTAGGTTATACATAGCAACATGATAGGGAAAACAGAAACGATGAGTTTGGGGATGATTTCCCTCCCTCCCCTCTTTGTTTGGCTTTCTGGAACTACTTCATCCCAAACATTTGTAAATACTGCCTGGAGTTACATTCCAAGTTCCAGCAGTAAACACTAAACTAGCTAATATATATATAGAAGGATCCCTGTTCTTCCAGTGTATCCAGGCAACCTTGCAATACAAAGTTAAAGCACAGCTATTTGTTCAAAAAGTGTTTTCACAGCTATTTCCTCTTCCCGCCCCCCCCCCCCCCCCGCCTTGACTTTTTCCACTAGGCACTACTTGTATTTATCATCTGGAGATTGTTCCCTTTTCCCTTTTTAAAACCTTTATAACATCTCATTTTAAGAGTAGCAAAGCACAGACACTTAGCTTATAATAAAGATTGATTTCGTTTATGAAGAATGAAAGAAAAAGAGCAAAAGTTTCACAAGAGCACCTGAACATAACTCCTCCATTACATGCCATGGTAGCTCTGGAAACATTTCCAAATGCTAAGGAAACCAGAATGCTGTAGGAAGACAAAAAAAAAAACCAAAACACTAAAAGCAAGCTGAAAAGGTTGTTTACTATATTTACCCAATACTAGTTGAGGACTTCAGAATAAAACAATTTCCCCCAGAGAACATAGTCAGGTTGGACTAACATTTTTCCAAAGGAAAATATCAATTTTTATTAAATTTTCCAGTTGAGAGCGCTTTGAGGTAAAGCCAACATCTCAATAGGAAGTGGTTTTCATTTCAAAATGTCATTTCAAAGTGAAAACTGTTACTTTGACGTATTGGGTGCCTTTATTTTGCTAGGCAATATTGACATTTCATGTTGATGTTTCTTATTTGAAGACCTCTTCAGAATATTTCTCTATTATATGGCTCAAAATTTCAACTTTTCCTCCTTATTCTGATTAGAAACCATTTCTCCTGCCCTTCAAGCTTTCTTCTGGGCTGAAGAAGTCTCTTTGCTGCTCTCAGTGCCATTCTTTTCTCACAAAGTCCTATACAGTACATAGTTGAAATTTTTTGATCTGAATAATAACCAATTAAATACTGCTCATTTTGCAAAAATATAGAAACTTTTGTTGTTTTCAGCCTTTGGGGTGAGGGTAGAGGGAGAAATAAGGAAAAAGCTCTAAAGATGCAACAACAGATTTTGGCAACAGCATTCTTGTGCCATTTTTTGCAAAGCAGCCTTTGTGTTCCCCAGCTATCTTTGAGTGTCCACCAAGCTAAACAGTGGGTGACAACAGAGTTATGAAATCAGCTCTTACTTCCTCTACAGAAGAAAAGCCCACTTCCTAAAAGATAGTTTTCACCTTTACAGGATCTGCAGGTCTGGGGTCGTGTAGATGAACTAGGAAAACTAGCCTGACATGAGGAAGAGCTGAAAATTAATTTTCCGCATTTATTAAGTACAGAGTAGTTTACACATCTCAAGTGTCCAGAATGAACTCCCATTGCCTTTTCCAGGCAACTCAGCTTCCAACGAAGTGTCTTTTTCAGAGTGCTTTGTTCCTCAATTTACCAAAAAGGAAGCAATGGGTGCAAGGGCAGATACTGATTTGGTAAACGCACAGACTCCTATTGGGCAAGTTGCTTTTCCTGAAGTTGTTTATGCTGAGAGCTGACTTTGAGAAGCTGAGGTCAGCAAGGGAATATAGTTTATGGTTTGGCCTCAGAGTTGCTGTGTAATTTGTCTTCCAAGTCCTGGTGTTCAGAGGAAACTATGATCAGTCACAGCATTTTTCCTCACCTCAAAACTGAATCTTGGCTTGTTCTTGAGCAGGTGAAGATCTTCGACAATTACTTACTGCTTGAGCACATAGAGTGATATCTAGGAGCAAAGGCAAGACCCACTGTAAATTTCTTCTCCTTTTAAATAATTCCTTAATTCTAGCAGCTTCACTAAAGAATATAGCAGATTCCACTAAGCGTGATGGGACTCATGAAACAAAGCTGCTAATCAGTGATTTTACTTTGTCAGTGGTACCTCATAAAAGTGAACCCCTAGGTCTTTGATGCTACGTTATAATTATTTAGCTTCAGTGGTAACACAAGGAGGACATCACTAATTTCTTAAGTTCAGTTGTGAAGTAACAGGCAAATAGAACAGTGGTACAGAAGTGTCCAAAAGATGTAAATGGCTGTTCAGCCGCTGCAACATACTTCCTATTTCATGGCTCCCATACATCAAGGGAAATGGTGGTTAAAAGGAACAATGTTCTCATAGTTATAAAGCACAGGACTAAGCCAGAAAGTCAACAACCCTGTTCATGCTTCCGGTGCAACTTCTACATAGTACTTTTCTCTTTGTTTTGATTTCTCTTTTTTTCTTTTAAACAAAAATAGTCATACCAAACTAGCCAGAATGGAAGGGAAACGGTTCAAAAGGCGTTTTTAAATCGCTTTTCCATCTCAGCTGGACAGCATGGCAGAAATTAATAGCATTGCTTGCAGCAACAAGGCAGGGTGAGTACAGACTGCCCTGTGTGCTCCCAGGCACATCAGGATGGGAAGGAACATTGGTTTTGTTGGTGATGAGCTTTTGTCTCGACAGGATCAGGGCTGAAATATTTACCACCTTCCTTCTAATGTAAGGTAGTTGCTCAAGCTTTGGGCTCACACAAACATCACCTCCCTTAAGCTTTGTGTAAACAAACCTCTTGGCAGGAGCTCACATTTCTGGATTACCTCTGCACATAAATATGACTTCATTTCCTTAAAAGCAAAAATCAGCGAGATGGGGGTTGGTGCTTGTTTGGTGATTAACTCTTTTTCCCCTCTCACCCCCCAAAAGATGGATAAACAGAAAAATAATTCAGATGCACGGCCAATATAATAGCTTGGAAGGGTAAACTTTTCCAAAAGGAAATGGAGATTCAATACCAAAGAAAGGTGTCATTCTGTAGTGGGACAGGGCAGTGTGTTATGATGCTCTTCCAGTTATCTGGACTCAGCCAGTATTACTGTCCTGCACCCCAGGAGTTACACTGCATCACCCAGATGGGCAAAGGAGGGCAGACCCACCCTGTAGGCTATGGAGATCATTCCTCCTCACCTCAGTACCAGAAAACCTTTTCCAGCAGTGGTGCCAGGTACTGCTCTGGAGTTAAGTGTCTCCCCATTCTCCAACACCATTTTCTGCAGACAGCCTGGCCTGGTTTCTGCAAATAGGTTGTAGTCCTCAAACAAGGCCTTGTTCCAAAGCCCCGTGAAATAATGATGACCTGCAATTATTTTGGGCCATACCTACTACAGGTCAACTAGAAATGAAATTCTGAAGACACAGAAAAGCCCTGCATCTAGCAAGAGTGAAAGGGTGGGAAAAGCGATCTAGAGTTTTTGGCAGAGGCACTGACTCCTTCCCCACTCTGATTTTTACAGCTGTTGCTGTTAGATGCTCCTAGGAGGGTGCCAACTTGGTAGGTTCACAGAGCAACAAGTTTTCCGAGTCATGGAAAAACAACTGCTGCTATTGTAAGAAGATGGTGAAATCAAAACCCTCCAACTCCTGAAAGTCAAGAGTAAAATCCACAGACCACTTGTAAATCAAGGAGACAAACCCAAGGGGCAACCACTTAAAACAGATAGACCAGATCCACAGTGTGACTTGGATACCATCATGTCAATTTATACCATGTGAAGGATCCATCCTGCATATTTTAAAGCAGCAAACTTTGACTCAATTTGGCTGCCCTTAACCACGAAAACGTTCTCTTTAGGGAATGGCTGTCACCCAAAAGAGAATTAACAGAGCACAACCATTGTTAGCAGGAGAATGGAGGCCAAATGCTTTTCTGGCCACCCCCTGTGGAAGGGTTGTGAGGTCAGAAGTGACACAGAAGTCTCCTTGCTAGCTCTACTGGTTCTCCAGAAGGACTCCAACAGGTTGCAGAGCTACTTTTCCTCTGGACAGGACTGCACATGCTCCTTCAAAATACATACTTGGCAGACAGAAGAAAACTTGGAGAGGAAGAGAGATTCAGAGAATCGAAACTTCGGACTAGGTGCTGTCTTCGCACGCTCAGCCAGCAAGCTGGAACTAACTTATCTGCTAGGAAAATGTAATTGCTGTCATCAGCAATCCTCATTATACACTTAAGCTTCCCCAAACTAGCACATAACTGCATATTCCTTCCTTTCCTGTACCAAGTACCTAGCAGGTGCGCACCCATCCAGCTTTTCCCATGTGAAATAACAGCATGATTCCCCCAACAGCAATCACTCCTTTCCCACCAAATCTTGTCTCCAGAATTCTCAGGTGTACATAATATACACCCTCAATGGCGACATAACCCTTTTCCACCCTCCTCCATTAAAAACCATGTAGGATCCAGCCATATGGCTTGAGAGAGACAAGGCAAACGTGCAAGACAAATAGAAATATCTTGCCAACTGCAGAGTAGCCTGGATCAAGATATGAGAGTCATCCAAGGCACAACTTTGTTGCCTTCATTTGGATTACACAAAGAACAGATTTAGCTTGGAGACCAAATTGATCCATCTGGATATAAGCTGATAGCAGTAATTGGAGCTGGTATGAACTACTGCAACTGCTGGCATCTCTCTCTCCTTGGTCGTTTGCCGCCCATCAGTCTAGTTCAGTTCATCACTGTATTAAATAATGAAGCCTCAATTCTTAGCAATCCTTTATCCTGCCCAAAATATCACATTCCAACCCTGTGACAAACCTGGAAAAATTCTAGAAATAGGCAATGAAAGCGTGAGACAGATTCCTACACACAAAGGCATGAAGGAAAGGCCTACACAGTTCAAGGAGAAGACAAATCACAGGGGACATGACAAAGCTATACAGACTAGACAACAGCATAGGGAAAGCTGGCAATGACATGTACCCATGGGGGAAGCAAGAGCAATCAAAGTCTTTACTTACACCACAAGCATTCAGCTGCAGTCAAAAATAAAATTATCTTCCTCTTCTCCAAAACCACCAGACACAGAGATAATAACTCGGAAACAAGCAATAGATGTCGGAAAAAGTTAGAAAGGGCCATAAGTTTGGGTACTTTAGACCCTATGAATAAGGACTTGATTTAGAAAGAAAATTCAACCTTTTGCCCGGTTGTTCTATTATCATCTACAGGATTTATTGAGTCTCTCTCAAAAAATTTGTGCTTTGGAGAAGGAAAGTTGGTCTTCTGGTCAGTAGCCTGCCTTATTTAGGCCTTCTTGTGCTACACCCCGGTGCTTCACTGGTTGGATGTAGATGGAAGGTGGGTCTAGAAGTTCAACAAAATGAAATCTGCAGTCAGAGTATCTGGCATTTCAGGCATATTCTGACCTGGGGACTGACTGAAGCATGCTTTAACCCACATCCTCAATGAAGCAAAGATGCCTACTGACTTTTATGGGATTTGAATCAAGCCCTTCACACAACCGTCTCAACTGGGTTTCCCTCTCATTCAACAGTACTCTACTCTCCATCACATTGTGTAGTTACATTTTGGCTCTGAGAACTGCTGTTTATCAAACTCCTTAAGCAGCTTTCAAAACATTCTAGATTTCAGCAATTAGAGGTCCTTCCTGTGACGAGGCTTTTAATTTATTCTGCTCCTTTGTAAAACTCTACACCAGTTCTTCTAGTATCTTAAAAGATGGAAGACCTCCTTGCTTCTTCTCATCAGATGCACAGGGTTATTTCAGCCACAACAAAAGAAAATTCAAGAAAATTGCTTTAAGAACCACAGTACCTATAAAAATGCTGCTTATTAACTTATAATTTTAGTCTTCATTCTAGTTTTAGGCAAAACTGAATCTGCCTCTTGCAAGCCTGAAAACTAGATCTAGTTCAAGGATCCCCAAACCATACCATTTCCAGGAGGGGAAAAAACCCAATGAAACAACACTAAGAATTTTAAAACATGAGCATTTGCAAAAGAAAGAGGGAATGCGTAAGGCAAGCCTACTGAGTGGAAGGTAAAAAAAAAACAACAAGTCATGCATTGGCTTGGTTGTCCCATTTGATATGCACTATAACACAAGGGGAATGGTTAAGTTCAAGTTGGAACAGATTTCCTCTGGAACACCTCCCTTCAGGATGAAGATGAGCTGCCACCTGCTCAGCCCCTGCAATGATGCTGTCTCTCAGAGAGCAGTTGGTATGCCGAGGCCTGGCATGCTCCTCACACACATGGAGGTAGCAGTGCTCATCAGAAATGAAGCACTGAGTATACTCTTGCCAGCAGCAACCTGCTGAAGGAGGACGTTCAGGAGGACCTCAACACAAAGCCCTTGCTGCGTTTGCCTTCCTCAGCCCACAAAGTCCCTGGCAGACCAAAGATGTGCTCCAGATGCTTCCAGGTGGAGACCATCCACTGCAGGTAGGCAAAGCAGAAGCCCCAGGGCCTTTGTTTGTGTAAGCCCTCCCACAATTCCCAAGAGCTATGCAAAGGCCCAGCTTTGCATTTGCAGTCTCCTGATGGGTTCAGCTGGGTAGGCAGCACCTCTGACCACAAGCACTTCTAAGGAAATGCTCAAATTGCATTTACTGAGGAACAGGTTCCTTTGTGTGTGCACGCATCCATGTGACCAATGCCCTCTAGAGGGAATCAATGTCCCAGCAAGACAGTTGCTCTGAAGCCAAGGGTGCCAGAACTGAGTACTGCTGGCCACAGCTGCTGAGACCACTCTCATCATGGATGTTCTCAGCTAAAAGCCTACCGAGAAAGGTGTTCCAGGAAAAAAAAAAAAATAAAAGTGGGTTGGGATTTGAAAAGATACCTAGGCAGTGGCATTCTCTAGCAACTACTAACAGCCCCCTTGAATGATATTTGACAGACCTGACTGTGTGGCCTATGTGCTTCCTCCCCAAACACTGTGCTGAATACCAGGGCCAGAAAGGCAGAAAAGATGAATAGGAAGCTAATCCTCACTTGATGAGGCCTTTGCAACAAAGGGCTGGTTTAAGAGCACCAACTGCCTTAAAGTCCTTTCCTAGCAGCAGAGCATCTTTAAAGAATCTGGTCCACCACTCAGGAAGTGTCTGCATTTGGGGGGAACATGTATCAGCTGGCCAGAGAGATGGGGAAAGACTGGATGAAACTTAAGTGAACTCATTTCCTCTATCAACAGACCTTTCAGCCAGGTCAGTGCCAGCACACTTGCAGAAAAAACACAATTGCTTTTAGTGTTGGTATCCTTCTCTGCCAATCCAATGCACGCATACAACATACCTCTCATCAGGTATTTCTGAACACTAGTTAAAGAGGTAGTCTTTATCTGATTTGGCCTTTCTGAAAGTGCCAGCATAGGGAGCTTTCTCTCCAAATGCAACCTTGATCTAACCTTTCGATGTATGACTTTGATGTATAGACCCTGACACAAACACAGCTTTCGTCAGGGAGCTGTCATTTTGGAGAAAGGACCCAATGGAATGAATATATTTATATCTCAAACACTTTGTAAAGTGGTTACATACAGTACAGTCTATTCTCTTCCATTGCATATGTATAAATAGTCTTCTCCTCATCCAGGGGTCAGTTAAGATTGTATCTCAGTGCCTGCTCCAAACTCAGAAGCTCACTCAGTGTGTCTGCTTGTGCCTACCAACTGCTTTAGGTACATGAGTTTCTGCTGTCACACGTTTTAAATCCTGACACCACAGATCCACCAAGAAGTCTCCAAGACTCTTTTAAAACCTAAAAGGCAGGTGCTTGCCTGAAAATCCCACCTGTAAAACCTAACTGCCAAATACTGTGAAGACATCCTGAGTTGGGTCTGCCGCAAAAACCCCAGCTAGGGGGACAACAGACAGAGCACTGACTGGCTTCTGTTCCTACTTCAGCCAGTAATTTTGTGGCCAAGAGCATATTACAGGATGTGGGAAAGCAGAATTCATCCCTGGTCTTCCCAGTTTAGGGCCAGGGCTTGATTCCAGCTTTCCAGTGTCTGTGCATGTACTTGGCACAATACAGCCTAGGTCCCACTGCAAACCCAGCCCTTCTGGTACCAACCAACAGAAGACACTGAAGTGTCTTCCTTAACTTTCTGGTCTGTTCTATTTATGGCTGCCAACACAGGACCCTTTTTATTTAGTGCACACTTTATGAGCTCCTAAAGACCAGTATCCCTATTGAGGTATAACCTATAACCCTGCAAGTTGAGAGGGATTCAAGAGTCTAATGCACTCAGAAGACCTTTATTTTATCAGGCAAGACAAAAGGCCTCCTGGCTGGTGAACATCCCGCTCACCCCAGCTTTTTGCTGAGACTGAGAAAAACTGTACCAAGGAGTGGTCCAAGGGTGATACTGGCTTAGGAATGGAGGAACCTCTACTGGGTTCCTGCAGTGTTTACCTTCCCTCTAAACCCTGCACAGGCTTTATTTGCTGTCCAATGCTTTGAGCAGTCTGGCTTTAAATGCCTCGAGCATTGAAGCTCCTTGAGTTTAGACAGATCAACAAGCCAGCAATTAGGAACCACTTTGCCAAAAGTCATCTTACACATTGCTTTTGCCTCGTTTTTGTCATCTTACTGCTCTTGTTAAAATTATTTATCCCTCAAGGATTTTTCTTATGCTTACTTTTTTCTCCTCAGAGTGGGACTTAGTGCCCCAATGACCCTGGACCTTAACTTAGCATTTGCAAAACTTAACAAAAAAATCACCCAATAATGTTTCACAGTTATCACTGAAATGTCTAATGCTTAATTTTAGTCATTCTTCAAAAAAAGTGCAAGAAATGATCTTTCCAAAACTCTGGCCAAGTCTGCTGGCCAGATTTATTTATACAGGATCCCAAAATCCTGAAATCATAATAGTTCCAGGAAAAGAGAAAAAAGGAAAAGAAATGCACTTTATAGGATCTTCAGTTGGTTAAGTCCACATCTATTTCTGCTTGATATCCAAAGCCAATTTAAGCTCCCTGACCACCATCATTCTCTATTTATTAGACTTGTTTGTGCAATTTCTAAAAATAGAGAGGAACTATATTTTTGTTACATTAGAACATGAGTTTTTCTTAAAGACTGGGATGTTAAGGAAAGAAACCGCTAGGGGAAAAGGCAGGAAAAAGTTAAGAACATTTCCTTCAGCCAGCTTCTAAAACACACTGTGCGTTTCCTCTCCGCATGAGTTGGAGAACAGTTTTGGAGAACTGTTGTTTCTCACATGCTTTCATCTCACGTCTGGTTTCAGAGACAAGTATTCACAGCTGCATTAAACAACTGAGAATCTGCTATTTGCAATTATTATTCTTTTCTTGATCTATAAGAATCTGGAGTGCTTACATATGGCCCCTTTTGTCCTTTCAGTTCCATTCCTGTCACCAGCCTGCTGGCTTTGTGAGGGGCTGCCCACATCTCACCCATAGGATTTCCCCCCTGATATGAAGCTGGAAGGCAACCACATCCCTACCATTCGCTCTTGCAGAAGGGTCCTGAAGACTTTGTAGTTATATCCAAGTCATCCTGCTCTCTTCAGCTATCTCAGTCAGCTACATGGACAGTATTAGCAGCTCAGAGTCTACAGTACTAGGACCCAACGGTACCAAAATTGCTTCCCTTTTCCACTCCTCTTGTTTGCTGGACACAACAGACTATCTATAATTACAGTTGCTTTAAATCTAAGCAGAACCAAACGTGTCATATATGCTCTTCTACCAAGGTACTCTATTTAGGAATGTACACGGCAGTTTCCCTCCTGAGGATTTTTAAGAGCTTTGAAAACGTAATTAAGCTTCATCATTCCTGAAGCTGGTAAATGTTAGAACATCTTTTTTCCAAGATGTGAAAGCTGAGGTTCATTAACTAGTTCAATATTATACATTTCCATGGCACAGGTGAGAAAACTGCTTCATTTCTAGATCTTCATTTCTGCTGCTGTGAGCTATAAGGCACTTATGACCAGCCCCACTTTTCTCCCTGCCTCTCTCCCAGCAGGGCTCAGTGAAAAATATCACCTTATCTTCCTGGACTTGTCTCTTTCACATCTGTAGACACCACAAATTATACCTATCAATCTTTGGAAATACAAGTTAATCCTATTTCAGAAGCATGTTCTTTTCCTGACGACTGTTCACTTGGGGCTGTCAGTTATGTCCCCTGCTGTGGGAGGATGTGCAGGTAGGAGGTTTGACCATGTTAGACACCAGCTGCCACATCCTGACCCCTTGCTCATGCAGAACAAGCCCTTGCCATTGTACCAAGAGAAGACACTAAACAGCATTCACAAGAGTATCTGAATTTGGCCCTGAATGAGTGCCAAACACACAAGACCTGGATAGGAATGGACTAACCTCAAGAAAAACTGTGTTAAACTCAGCTATGCTTCCCATAATAAACATGAACTCACAGGTCCTCCAGCAGGTCATATCAGGTATCCGTAAAATGTTAACAGGTTGCACTAAGATGAACTACTCTGCTCCTTAAACACACAGCTCCCAGCAAGAAACTACACAACCTTACGCAACGCTAGGAACAGAATTAACACCCCAACAGTGTTCTGAATGTGGTACTTCCAGACAGGAAGGGTAAAAATCCACTGCTAACACTGGGAAAAATTTCCATGCCTCGTTTGCCCCACAGATCACTCTTCTGTACAACACCAGCCTTCACGCTCTTTGCAATATTCCCACCCACCCAGGAGTCCTGAAGGCTGTGTGATAGGAGCAGAGAACGAGACTAAGTGAAACAGCCTGACGTACTTTAGCATACAATAGCTGCTTCTTCTCATCTGGGTAATTTATCCTATCTCCCACCTAAAGCACCTCTAGGAGCCCACATGCACGCGTGCAAGAGAATAAAGGTATCTGTCATGAAATCTGTAGGCACAGCATTTACCAGGTGGGACGTGAACAATTGCCAGACAACACTAGAGACCTGTATTTGTCTTCTGGAGGAGTACCTTCTGAGTGCCAGCAAAAGGGCACGTAGCTGATCTAAGTTTGCCAGGTCAGTTTTTAGCACAGGCAGCTCCCATTTGCCGCCTTCTCCCCTGTTCAGCACGTCTTCCCTTCCTGGCACACAGCAGCCCTGAGAGGAAAGTTACTGTGCCCAGGGAGGGCTTGGCACCACACTAATGTACATTGACAGTGTGCTTTCTTCCCTGGCGCCCAGCCACGCACAAATCCCCTTTCTGAGTCACTCCCAGTGAGAAAACCAACACCGGCATTCTGCTTTGTTGAAATGGTAAGGCTGAGAGAGCAAACATAAAAGGAGCTGCCTATCAGAAGGGGCCGGGGATGAGCTGATGTCTGGAAGCATTGGAGGCGAGGGGAGGGAATTCCTATAAATGCAGTGTAACACTGATTAGGAGGAAGAAAAGAAAAAATAGTAAAGGATGCTGGAAAAACACCACTTGGCAGAGCAGATGGTACACACTTCCATCAGGGAAGCGAAAGTCAGGACTCACAGGCCAGATTCTCGCTTTCTCCTTTTCCTCTTATTATTTTTATTGCCATAACATTTCTCACAGACATCGGGGCCAGTTTTGCCCTGCTCTGTACAGATGTGGCAAGTACCAGGGTTGAAAGAGGGACCAGCAGAGCAATAAAAGCAGGATTTTCTGCAGCTTGAGGTGGAAAGCCAGGCCAGCCCCAGCTGGGAGCTATAACAGACCAATATCCTCTGCAGATCAGGCACAGATGCGGACATGAAACCACAGGCCAGTGTGTTACACAAACACATCATGAGGACAAACCATGTCTTGAATGCTTACAGCTTAAATAGGCAACAGAGGCAGAGGAAGAGCAGGACAAGCAAAAGATTGCCAGCTAAGGTGAGAAATGAGCATCTAGTTTTCTCAAGAGCAAGATCAGGGCATGGAAGTTAATCTTGATCTCTCAGTTACTAGATAAGTCATTCACAAAGCCACGCTTCTTCTAACAGAGTCTTTGCATTTGTGTGTGCAGGATCCAAAAACAGAGGGGGACCCAAGGTGACATTTTCTCAGTAACCCAGCTCCCCTTGGGCTGCCTGGCCAGAGTTACTTAAGTTACTAGTTACTTTCAGCTGAAGTGAAACAGGTGGAGGGGAACAACTCAGAGACTTACATGGCTAAAGGTAACCTGTCTTCTGCCTTGGAAAAAAAGCAGAACAAATGTCAGCGGGGCTCCATTCAAGCACTCCGATGACTAAGTCCCCTCGGAAACCTTTAGATGCAGCCTCTAATACACGTCTCTGAAGGCAGAAACATGGCAGCGCGTATGAGTCATAGGTCACTGTGTGAAGCCACCTCACTTCAAGCCAGATACTAATAACAGGAGGATCTCAGGCATGTTTGTGACCATTTACAGAATCACCAGCTGCCAATTCCTTACAGCAAACGCATAAAAAGCCAATATATAACCACATAACTGAATACAGTTACTGCATACTTGAAAGCAATCCTATGCTCCAGGCTGCTAAAAGCTAGGTTGCAGAGATTTCTGTTTCCAAAGCCCTCTCTGACCAAGTAGTAATTAGATGCTACAAACGCAGGGCCCTTGACTATGACCGTGAGCCATTTCTCTCAGCCTCTCCTCCAACACCTATTGCCCCCAAAGTTGCTTCTAGCAGCCTCAGTTGCTCTTTTGTCTTGAGAGATGCCTCACTTCCCCCCACATACTACTCCAACAACTCCCAAACCTCCTCTTCTGCATGTCACCAATATTTGACCAGTGTTGGATGAATCAGTATTAGCACACTAACATTTTCCTAAGAGAATGGACAGAGACACTGATACCATAGACATATCAAGACATGTTATAGCACGAAGCAGGAGGAACAGCTGCCTGAGGAATCATCACCACCTCCAACAGCAATTGTACCATCAAGCAGTTGCTTGATAAACAGGTAAACGTTGAGGTGCTTGAAACCATGGCTGTACTAAAACATAAAAGACTCTGGATGCATTCCTCTTTCTTCCCTTTTAGATTAAAAAAAAAAAAAGCACTCTTGATTTAGTTAAGACTTAAGATACACTCTGAAACTTTTGATTTGAACAGATGTAGCCATCCAAAGTTACTGCAATAGAGATGGAGGAAAAACTGCTTTTTTATTATGGCCTTGCAAGGAGAAAAGGCAGATGGACAAACTTATTTCCATAACAACACAGTGTTGTGTGCTATACACCAAACAATATACAACACATATACTGAGTTACATATGATCTCATAACACAATAGACCAGGATGCCCCCAGGACTAAGTATAACTTGGTGACTTTAGGCTGATTCTCCAGTCCACACAATTCTGAGAAGCAGTACTCAGTGGGACAAGTAAAAATATGAGTAGACATTGAGTGACTTCAAACACCCAGGAATAGCACAGGAGACTAAACTTCTATCATCTGGCAGCCACCATGAAATGAGATATATAAATAAAACTAAGTGAAAATGGAGATTGCACACAAGGCATAAATTCAGTGGATCTCAGCATCTCCCAAGATCAGGTCTCATACTGGGCATTGGTGATATGACCACAATATCACTAGTAGCTGTCCTCAAAGCAGTCAGCCTCATCCTGTCTCCTGACACTATGTCATGACAAGAACATCTCCCCTTGTGCACATTCATGCTCATATTTAAAAACATCTGTACAACACAAGTGCACGGCATCAGCTCACACAGGCCCTCACAACCCATTTGTTAAGTTACACCCACAGAATTTCTTCTGGAAGGAGAACGAAGCAGAAACGGTCAGTGCTCACCAAATCAGGATTAGCCAAAACTACTCAGTCTATATAAAAAGTACAAGAGGAAAGCACGCTCCTGATGTATAGTATGAGGCTTCACAGCACTTCAAATTACAGAATCACAGAATCATATGGGGCTGGAAAGGACCTCTGGAGATCATCTAGTCCAACCCCCCTTCCAAAGCAGGTCCACCTAGAGCAGGTTGCACAGGAACATATCTAGGTGGATTTTGAATGTCTCCAGGGAAGGAAACTCCACCATCTCCCTGGGCAGCCTATTCCAGTGCTCTGCCACCCTCAAAGTAATTATAGTAATTATAGCTTTCTATATCCAAGCTACATAAAGGAGTCATCAGTAGCTCCTAGAACCAGAGGTAGGGTACAGAAAGACGAAGTTGGAGTTCTCCAAATCTTATGGCTGAGGACCCTCACTTGAGCTCTGCACAGTGTGGATATTTTGTTGGCTTCCCCTCCTTCCCCCAGCACACACAGATCAGCTTGGTCTACCCTGTATGATTGCTCTGGGACAAAGCCTTTGGTTTGTCCGAAACAGGGCTTCAGGCTTAAAAGATGCACACATGTATTTCTGTACATAAATGACTATATGTGTGTACACGCATACCTGGTGCTCAGGACCAGTCCTGTTGAGCCAATGCAGAACCACCACTAGAGTGAGGTCAGTGCTTCTGCAAAGCCCAAACCACGGACTGGGGCACATCTGTAGCTGAGATATGATTTTTTTTCACCACCTGGCAATCTAACACCAAGTGCCTCTTTATGCTCATTTAAGACAAACTGAAAAGACAAGCTACACCTCCTAGGAAAAAAGCACATGCTTGTTTAAAGACATAGCAATCATCTCCTCATGCTAACAGCAGTACCAGGTGCTGGAGTGATATCACTACCCTTGAACTTAACCTTGCATGAGTCATCTCTGAGATTGTTGAAGCTGACAGGTTATTTAAAAATCACTGCTCATGGATTACATTCAAAGTGAGCTTTAAAACATTTTCTAATTATTTTTGCTTCCACTCCACCGAACATTGTTAATCAAGAGCTATTTCCAAAACATGCTATGTTGTGGCAGTGCTATACTCCACAGGAGATGCACCAATTGGGTTGGACACCTTCCAGCTCAAACTGTCAGATGACCAAGCTGTCCTCATGCTTAGAATAAGGTGCTCTTTAGGGGCAGGGAATTTGTATTTTCTCTTTATTTACACAAAATCAAAGGGGAGTGCATGGCTGTGGGTAAATCAAGCTGCCCAGCTTGATTTTGCATTTTGATGTCCATTCACTACTAGTGATACAGGTAAGACTTTTCTTCATTTATTCCTTGTTTCATTTCCCAGGGTGTTATTCCTTTGTGCTGCACATAAAGACTCTGCCCATGTGGCCATGATGATGTGCAACACTTAGCCCCTTCCTATGAGTTCAGCAGGAGGAAATTGGAAGCAATTTTACAGCTCCAAGGTCTTGGGATCCAGCTCTAAGTCTCATGTTGATTGTTGGGCTTGGCTAACACTGTGCGATACATGACAGTTTCTGTTTGCATAGATTTCACACTTCTGGTTTTCCTCTACTTTGCATTCCTAATTTATTTTTTTTTACATCCAAAGCTCAGTATGGGGGAAAAACACAAATACAACACAGAACAAACCTCAGTGCTTCAAAAAGAGTTACCTGAAGATATCCCAGCTAGTGCAAAAATCAAAACAGGTTCTAAAAAAAATAAATCCATTTCAAATTTGTCTAAAAAGTGGCCTTTTTCTCTTTGGAGGTTTTCTGAGGTTCAGAATCCTTTTCATGATGTCCCTAATTTACACTTAGTAAAGCACATGAAGTTGTCCATGTTTCTTTGTTTTGAAGTTTCATCCTAAAGAAATGTTGGGAAATTCTTTGAAGGAAACAAAAGCTTTAACTTACATTGTTAGTTTACATTAGAATTGTTATCAATGTGTAGAGATTCTATATAAATAAATAGATCAGAAGTACTCATTAAAATAATTGCAATTAAAATAGCACAAGGTTAATTTACTCCAAGACATTCTAAAAATGTATCAGTTTTAAAATAGTTCTCTAAGCCTCCAAACTGCTTTTACCAAAATAAAAGCTTTAAAATTAATCTTTCCTCAAAAGCTTTAAAAATTTGTGTGAAGAATTTCCAAAGGCCCAAGCTTCCTTTTTTTTTTAAATAAAAATAGTAATACTTCTGTTAGTTAACTAACCCATCAAGCAGCAGCTCTGAACCTGGTGTAAATAGGTCCTAAACACTAAGTGTATTCTTAGATTTGGATTCTTCCAGAGGTCAATTTTTCTCCATAGCCACACATACTTTCCTGATCACCAAATTAGGTGCAAAAATCTGCACTTCACCAAAAATAAAAAAAATTCACATTTTGATCCTGAAGCTTATGAACAGTTCCAATCTGGAGCGTTTGTTCAGTTTTACAACTATTTTTATTGATTTAAAGAGTGTTTTCACACTGCATTTCCTTCCAGGCATGTTTAAACAAGCAGCAGTGTGCAGTGCCAGAATTCAACAGAAACATGTTCTATAGACGAGTAAACAAAATACCCAATGGCTTTAGCTACCCACACCATGAAGGGATTTTTGAGCAAGTCACTTCAAATTATGTTTCGGTCTCTGGACACAAAACAGAGTTGGTTTAGAGCTCTTCGGCTGTGTTTTGGGTTGTGTTTTTTTTTATTGTTTTGTTTTTTAAGCCATTGGCTGGCCCATACTCCCCAAAGATGTGTTCTATTCATTCTGTTCCAGCTTAAAAACTCAAACTGGACTTGATTTCAGCAAGAACTGCGTGGTATGTAATGTGGTTATAATTTAGCCTGAAAACACAGGGAGTCATCTCTACCATGCACGGCTTGTGTGCCCTGTGACTGCAGACTAGACCAGCCAGTCATCTGAACAACCAGTCTAAATAGACTGGTTTTGATAGGCCCTAATTAACCACACCACTGGTTGGAGAGCTTGTGTCGCAGCCAAGGAAGTGGGAATTACAGCCCTAGGGATGGCGATGGGTCCAGTCACACTGTAGTCAGGTGAAAAAAGAAAACTCAGAAAGAAAAAAAACTGAGAGACGAGGTTAGTCTTCGCCATAAATCTCTTGGCAGTGGCACGGAGTGACATACCACCTCCTCCCACACGGAGCCGGGGCCAGCCTGTGGGAAGCGGCAGGACCAGGCAGCTGGCTGCCGCTGCCATGCTTATCCGTCCCTGGGACACTCCAGCAGTAAATTTCCCTGTCCTGTGACAGTGCAGGCAGGAGGGAGGAGAGCAACCCCACACGTGGCTCTAGCGGCAATCACAGCTTTGTCAGCAAGAGCTGAAAATACCAGCTGGCTGGCACTGCTTCAGAGACAGGGCCTTCCCCCTTCGCCCTTTCCCAAGTCAGACATCAGCACCAGAGCCTTCACCATATCCATCTATAAACTCTTCCTGGAAGACTAGCACATCTTGACTTGGGATCAGCTATTTCCCCCATCATTAGCATTTCTTCTTGCTTTTCGCTGATGTTTGAATGATCCTTTCAAAACTTCTTTTCTTAAAAATGGATTCTCAGTCTTGAAATGACTCTGACGGAGTCCAGCATCATCTGCATCACCAGTGTCCCAGAAAGCACGTTCACAATTCAGTTTAATACTCAGCACAAGAGCTGACAGGAGACTTCATTTCACTCCCTGCCAGCCCAGCTGATGAACTAGCTCTACCCAAGCACAACTGCGATTCAGGGCTCCACAAGGCTGAAGGTCTTGGCTGCTGCTGAATCCTCTCCGGGAAAGCAACTGCAATCTCAGCTCCTTGGTAGAATGTGCTGGCAAGGAAAGAGATGAAACTACAACAACCTGTATCTAGTTCTCCAGCACAGCTATTGGCAACACCATGACAGGATGCTCTGGACACCTCCCTACCGCTTCTGACTAAATTTTTGCTAGCAGGCACGGCCCGCATTTCACGTTGAAGAAAACAAGCCTGCTCCAAACCTGAAGGCCCTTTCCCCCCACCCCTTTCATTCTTTCCTCTGTGCTCACATCTCCCTTCTGTGGGAATATTTACTGTTTCAACATCAACTTGCATCAAGACCCAGGAGGCATCTGACAGCATTTCATCAGTGACAGACAGCACACCCTTCTCATCTGGTCCCTATTTTGTGAAACACAACTGTCTTTACTTGAAGCAGAACACCACAAGTTCAGCATTTAGAGCCTAAGTGCCACATTAGATGGGAACATTAGGATCTTCTGCATCTTCTGCTGTTTAAGATTTTGGCATTTCCTCACTTATGGTTAGAACTGTTGACATCATAAAATAAAACGTAGAGCTGAAGTTCATTATGCTGAGGAAGAGAATTGCATGGTGTGGGAAGTTTCCAATACAAATAATTATGACCATCATTTTGAGCCATGGCCACGCTGTGTTCCATATTTGCAGTTTGGGCTTGGGTAGATTTTGTTACATGAGAGCATGTCCATCAAAACCCACTGTGCTGCACGCAGCAGTGATATTGAGAGGACTCACATTAAGTGTACCAAATTCAGACTCCTGTGGCAAGCTCTTGAGCGTCACTGGAACTAATACGATAGAGGAAAAGGTGATACAGCACCATGACAGAGCACTTGTGGAGCTAGGCATTCATTAAAGGGGACCAGAGATGACTGGAAGATAAAAAGTCACTGAAGGACAGTATTTCAGTGGGCTTTTCCTGCACCCCTCCAGGGTTTTTTGGTATTTTTCAAGCAGCACCAAAACATATTAAAATTATTTTAAAAGGTAATACTACTTCTAATAGTTTCTTTATGGCCAAAACCAACAACATATTTGCCTCCTTCCTCAGGTGTTTGCGCTTCATCACTGCACTGACACTTTTCAGATGCACTGGCTTTTTATTGTAGAGCTACTCTAGGGCACACAGTATTTTGTTGACTAACAGCTGCTGCACACGGAGGTTTATTACTGCAGGGCTGCTCATAAGTACCTGTTTTTAATAAAAGCAGGGGGAGTTATACTTTTGAAGGGAGGCAAAAATATTATTAGAGTTTGGAAGTTCAAAATAAGCCACACTAAGAGTGGTTTGAATATGAGCACCAGATTTTTACTTTTAGGGCCCACAGTTGTTTCAGTGTGGCACTTTTATTCCAGCCAATACATAGGAAAACAAGGTATTTGGAGCCTAAATAGCCTTCTACCAGTCTCTAAATGAAAGCAATACGCTGAGATGAAGTGCCAAATTTGAAGTCTTTTCTAAATAATCCCATGGAAGTCCTCCTCCCTAGTCTACAAACTTGTGCCTCCATCTACCTAGAAGTCCAAAACTTCCTGAGGTTTAATGGTGCAACTCACAGTAGTAGAGTGGTGTTCAAGTTTCAAAACTTGCAAAGACTTTTACTGATGTATTTTACTTCCACCAGAAAATGACCAGAGCTGGGCAAACAGCCAAGTTGCTCAGTCCAGTGCAAAACTGAGAAATCCAGGTAATACAGTTTGCATCGACTCAGAAGATTTTATTTAAAAAAAAAACTGTTTAACAACTTTTTAAAGCCAGAAATATTTAATTGTTCCAAAAGCTCTCTCTTCAGGTTATTTAACCATATTGAAAGCTTGATGGATTTTTCCTAAAAATGTCAAGGTGTTTCAGCATTTCTGTAATATTTTGTTCTGAAAACACCAAAGCAGAACATTTAGACTTTTTAAAGTAATGCTATTTTCAGCAGAAACAACTGGTAACCAACAATCTGAAAACTTGGTGTTTCAGTCAAAGGGAATGGAAAAAATCAAACAGAGACTTTCCTATTCCCTGCAAGGCTATCCCCCTCCAGAAACAAAAGCTCAGCATTTATGCATGTGAGTATGCATGTGTTACACCTTTAAAAATGTGAAGCTTAAGCACTTCTAGAACCAAAGCTATATGTGAATCTAACCCAGAGATTAATTATTATTATTATTGACATCCAAACATCTCACAGTACAGGCATTCCCAGATAATTATTACATTCATGGTGTCATTTGAGATGTCTGTGAAAAAATAAATCCTGTCTTGATGAAAGACAGAGCAGTATGGCTTCTCCTCATGAGTTTCATGCAAATAAAAGCAGAAAACAAACATTTTTCACACATGAACCATTTTTGCACTGTCAAAATGCTGCCATTCCATAGGCAACAAATGCCCCCAGGTTTTTGCCATCCATCATTTTTTCTCTTCTAATTTTACAGATAATGACCAAATAAGCAACTTTTTAATCTCACAACTCTGCAGTTCTCTATGGTAGAAACCCCTGGATCAAAGATCCAAACAGACCATACACACCATCTGCTACATCCAGTTAACAGAACTTTTAAAATTTAATTAGCAGTGCACACTGCATTATCCAACTTGCTCACAGGTCCTGGTAACTCCATGTGCAAATTAAGCATGAAATTGCACTAAACCTGCATTGTACTGCTCTTTGCAGAGAATGGAGTGTTTCACAAAGCTAAGGACATAGGGCAAATGGATGGGTTGTGGAGCCTACTGGGAGTTCTTCTTCCACCTTCACCACCATCCACCTCTAACAAACTGACCTGAGCACGCCTCTGTTTTACATCTATAACCAAAGCTCACCACTTCCCTATGAAGTAAGAGAAAGTGACCCCCACCTATACCTCTGGACCCAAGTGTTTCACTTATTTTCCTCCAACTATTTACTTATTTCACTCTCCTGAAAGTAGACACAGAAGACATCAACCAAGTCACCTGCCTACATCTTACAGTCCAGCAAAAAAGACACTCCCCAGAGGCACAAGAGCACAAACACAGGAGTCTGACCACTTCTTGCTACAGAAATAACTGCAGCAAAGGAAGCAGCACTAACCTTCTGCCACACCATGTTGCCAGCACACCTGAACTTTAGCCTTCGAGGTTTCCCTCATCCCTGGCCATCCTGCTGAGGCTGCCAATAAGGGCAACAATTAGTGTCAGTTATGATGGGAGGATCTGTGGTGCTGACACATGACCCCACGGAAACTGGACTGTGCCCAACATTTCTATTTCCACAAGCCATTAAACAGCTGTCAAAGAGTGCTGACCTATAATTCCTGCTATCCCATCCCATGCAAATTCCAAGTTGGTGACAAAATGTGAAAGGCTCTAGGTACCCACAGTCACCCAGGCGTCTAGAACAAGGAACCATCTAATCCACAGTGTCGCCTGTTCAATGGCCTAAAGGATTTTATAGCCAAAGATAAACACACCTCTCCAGTTTCCATCCAGCTACAGCCTCAAGGGCAGGCAGTCTTCTCTCCTGCTTTATACTATGAGGAAGGAACTGGTTGTTCTTCAGGAAAGATGTCAGAGATCCAGCTGCCACCACCTACTGAAACAGATCGGTCACCTTGAATTCTGGCAGAAAACTCCCCTATCAACAGCATGTTTACATGGCTTCCCATCCCTTGAATATCGGCCTGCCCTAGCAAATTCTTTCAGAGTAGGTGGTACTGTCATTTTAATGTTGACATTCATAAATGAAAAGGAAAAAAAAAGGTCTGTAGCCATTTGACAGTGATAAAAGCCTTTTCGGATCATCAGTTTCAGCAGCATTTTTTTTTTTTCCCCAGCAAAATTCAAGTAGATAGTGTAGGATTAAAGGTACAGCATCTGAAGTAATAAGGTCTCTTCATCTCTTACAAACTATTATTTTTTTTTGTTTGTTTACACCCAGCCCTCTTTTTTCCTCTCCCTTCTTCACTACATATACATATAATATGTATGTATTAAGGAGGCTCATGATACCATCCAACATGCAGATAAAGTAAGACCTGCTCCCAGAGCACACATTAAGACTGAAATTTGCACAAAAATTTCACCTCATAACCTCTCCCTTCAAACCACCACTAATTCTGCCCTATTCCCTTTACTTCCCCTCTCCCCACCTCTGCTACATGTAATAGGTGTTCTCCATACGGGTGGATACAGCAGTGGCTGGGCTCGGAGATGAAAGCCTGTTACACATTTTTTATTTATGTCCTGTAAAATGCAACGTGTGGTGTTACATATGAGAGACCCTGTAAACAAGCTGAGGGCCAGTTGCTTTATACAGCATGGAAAGTTTCTGTTTCTTGGAACAGATAGGTCAGCTTGGAAGGAAGTCAACCCTCAAGGTCTTTCTCCCTCTTTAGGGCTCATCTGAAACACCAGCTAACCCCGAGGGCACTGCCCAGGCATTAGGAAAGCCAAACAAACAAACAGATCAGTGTAAGGCACAGCCTCAGCTGTGGCGATATTTCCATTTCTTGATGGGCCAGGCACTCAGAGGTGGGGTCCTGTCGTCAGACCACTAGTATTTCCTCAGCTGAGAGGGTCAGCAGTCTGGAGATTTCTGCTAATGAGATGCACAGCTGGGACTGGCAAGCAGCAGTTGTCCCAGGGCTAATAAATGCCGGTGTGCCTCTTCTGACAGACTTGGGAAATCAAGGAGAGAAAACTTGAGAACTGTTCCAGAATTAGATCAGGTGGCCCCGAGCCAGCTTCCCAACACCAGGTGCCCAGAGGACAGGGGGAGAGGCTCAGATACGAGTTTCACACTGATGGGCAGGTCCAGCAGCAGTGAGGGTGAAGAGGAAAGTTCATCTGCACCTCTGCTCCCCTCATATACCAGCTGAGCCTGCTTTTTCTGCTTTGTTTCCCCTCCTACACCCAACAGTGATCTGACTTTTCTCCCCTCCAGCTCCCCATACCTAGTTCAGCTCCAAGATGTCACTCAAAAGGATGACACTTCTGAAAAATGTCCAGATGCTTCAGCTATTTCTATTCTGCCTGGCATAAGGTGAATATCTGAGTCAGCTGGCTGTGCTCTGTCAGGTCTTCTACAGCCAGCGTCCTGCCTCTCAAAAACACCCACCTAATTTTGGAAACAGCAGTCCTAACTTTGGTGCTCCTGATGAGAAGCAGAAAAACACACTCAGCTTAATCCCAGCTGCAGAAAAGGATCCAGAGAAAGGAAGATGCCTGAATAGGAAAAAAAAAAACACTAGCTCCTGCTCACTTAGAAACATTTTATGTAGTTGTTATGGGAGGAAGACAGAAGCTTCTTGCCAAACATATTGTCTTGGCATAATTATTCCTCTCTCCTCCTCCCCCCGCCAAGCTAACCTCCCTCTGAATCAGGCCATAAGGAAGGAATGGAGCCAGACAGGACTTCTACGCATCTTGGCTCGACATACTGCAAGTGTAAGCTGTCAGGCAGCACTGTAGCAGCAGAGACGTGTTACTGAATAGTACGGGAATATTAATAAGCAAGAGATGAATGCTAACATCTGTCACAAAGAATCCTTCAGAACCACAAAAAGAATAAGAAAAGAAGAAGAGAAGAAAACAAACTTATCTGCTGTTCAGGGCAGGACTGCCTCGTTCCAGAGGGAACACAGTTACCCCAGGCCAAAGGCTTCAGCATCACAGTGGTCATTTGAAGTGACTAGTAAGGCTAAGACTTGCAAAATAGGTTTAACTCTGCTCCCACTGACATCAAGAGTGAGATACAGATAGATATCAGTAGAAATGGATATAAACCAACAAGAAACACTTTTGAAATGCTCGCTTTTATATTCCAAGCCCAAAAGCAATCAAAAAAACCACCCAAAACCCCAGCTCATCTCATTTCCATGCCTCAGGATTAGCTCTACGTTTGTCACAAATTATCAGCTCTTCCCTGATTGCCCTCAGAGCTTTGCTGTGCAGGAGGTTCTGTGCACTCTCAAGCAGTCTGTCCCAGGACTTCACCACCTTGAAGTCCCATCAAAACCTCTCCTTCAGCAACATAAACCCATTCCTTCTTGTCCTTTGTTTGCCACAAAGCACAAACAGTTCGCTCCCTCTCTTTTTGCAAGGATTTCATTAGGAACCTTTTTTTGTTTACCCTTTGCAGACTGTAAAGCCTGTGATCAGTTATCACTTAAAACCATTATGTGCAGCAATACTATAGTCTCACATGAATATCCCCTAGAAAGTAACAAAATACAAGCAGCAATAAATTCAAACCTGGATGTCAGACCACACCACCTTTGATGCTCACAGGTAAGAAAGCTGCTGTGGGGTGCAACAGCAATAAGTAAGAAACAACTTTTAGAGGTCTCACCATGACCATCAATAAAACCCCAGTTTCTAGGCAATTAGTCTCTTACTAGTGACACACAGTCAGCTAGCAGGCTCTGCTCAGACTCTGAGACATCTCTCCCTTACAAGACATAGCTTGTAGTTTCTTCTTTTCTAATAAAAAGTAAGAATAATAAAAAAAACACATAGCAAATTCTCAATATCACTCACCCTTCACAACAAGGCCACCTTTCATTGTTTAGTAGCGTGTCTGCCTTCAAGCCAAGTCTACAAATGAAAACTTCACAGCCTTGATCAGAAAAACAAAAGCTTCTCTGGGCAGGGCTTTATAGAGCTGCACCTCATCAGGTTAACGAGGTTGCCAAGGTGTCTGTCTCCTGGGCTGATTAGGTGTGCTCTGACCTTTCCCCAGAAGTATTGTGGGGACTGCAGAGGTGGATTTCAGTATATCCCCATCTAACTGTTCTGTGGGGCCTTGTGGTTTACAATTACAGTTGAAACCAGAAGGAGACTGTCTGCTATTCGCAGTCTGGTTGCGGATCTTCTGGTGGGAAAGTGCTGTGTACTTGAAATCTTTGAAACCCTGGCTTTAACTCTGAATCAGCTGTGAACCCTAATTCAGAACTGAATTGTGGTTCTTTGTCTTTTTCTAACTAGTATTACCACCTGTCTGGTTTTGGCACGTCAAACAGATGTCATCTGCTGTTAAAAGTGGCTTCTGCTTTGCAGTTTCATCAGAGCAGTCAGGAGAGTTTGCCCTGTATTAGCAAGGAATAATCAGGAAAAAACTCAGACCTTTTGGTCTAAGCACAGTGCTGGGGATGAAGTACTGCTATGGCCTTCACCGTGTTCTGTTAAGGCATCATTTTGTTATCAGTGAGAAAATCATTTAATGTCTCTGCACCTTCTCCTCTTGAAGATCATCTTCTCCATATTGAAGTTAAAACCATTGCTTTCAGTTACCCATCCCTGCAGGGAGTGGAGGAGGAATCACATTTGCACAGTGCTTTGTAAACCTACGTTTTTAAGAATTATCTGCTGGCACCAAAGTCAGAACCCATAAGTCATTCAACACCCTCCAACTAGGAAATTAGATTCTTCTGACATCCCTGGGAATGTTCTCTCTGGCTTGAAGCTGTTCTTATTTAGGTATCATCATAACTGTGTCTTGTAGCCAGTATTGTTTTGTGGCCAATACTATTGCTATAGCTCTATAAATCTGCAGACACTCTGCAGTAGGAGCGTAGTGCCAAAAAAATGCAGAGTTCCCTGCTCTGTTTCCAGTTTGGGAACACACACTGGAGCAATCCAGCTAGACAGATGTGGCATACTGAACACCTGACAAAGCCTCTCAGTAACTGGAGAGGGATTTCTGCCCGTCTCTCAGCTGAAATGATTTTTCCTGCTCAAATGTTAGAGCAAATGAGTGAAAAATAAACAGGACACATTGCATATTAGTATTCCTAGGACCTATACCCAGAAGAGGTAGAGTTGGCAGTCACTGGGGGTGTCTGTGTGTTCTCAGTCCTTCTTTCCTCCCCTGCCAAAATCAGCTACCAGTCTTACTTTCCTTCATAGTATGAAGAGGGTAGCAGCATGCTGGAAGACTGCTTACTGCAGGAAAAACAGCCCCTTTACAGACAGGAATGAGAGAACAAGGAACATCAATCCAAGCTGATGGGGCCAAAGGGGACTTTGCTGTGCTGCAAGAGCCACCTTTCCATATGTACAACAACTGCAGCAGAGAGCTGGGAACCCTGGGGATGCTCTTTCTTGGCACCCTCCCAGGTTCTCAGCTGGCTCTGCTCCTTCTTAGTGTGAATGAGAGAAACTCTGGCTTGAGATGCTGTCCTGACTTTCCAAAACCCTGCAGTCTGGCAGGAAAGGAGGTGCTTTAGCACGGGGAACTCAAATTTATTCAGTGCAATTCAGCCTGCTGAGGACGACAGTTCTTGTAGAGCAGGTGGCAGCATTACAGTGATAGAAACACCTATAATAGTTCTGTTGCAATAATGAGTATTATGCCAAAACCATAATGTGCCATCTCCTAGGCCTGGCCACCCCACGAATGAGCACTACCACCCACAGCAGCCACCGCACCCGTTCTACCACCTGCTGTGGTCCAGCTCCAGGATTGCTACCAGGTAAGCAAGTTTGTGCCTGTCATAAACTGCAACCATCCTGTCTTCTCCAGCACACCATCTGCCAGGCAGGACAGTCTTTCTTCCCCAGGTCAGGTATTAATGGTCCACTGGATAGCCGCTGTTCTGTCCTTGGAGCTACTACCTGCTTGAGAAGATGGAAAGACAAGAGGATGGAGAGTTGCCAGAGCTGTGCTGACACCAACTGTCCATGTCATGTGCTGTAGCCATGGGATTTTGCCCTTCGGCTGCCTTTTAAATGACTGCTCAGCTGGAGTGGGCTACTGTCTGGCCTTGCAGCTCACAGCGCAGGAGGGAATCTGAAGAAAGCGGCTGTTCCGCTGCTGGGATGGGGACAGTGGGTTGTTATTATTTATATTGTGGTGCTGCCTAATATGTTCTGGGTGCTTTCCAAAGGCAGAGAGAAACACGGGCCCTGCCCTGGAGAGCCGTGTATAATTGAAAGAGCAGTCAGTGCATTATCCAAGCTGCAGGCTCTACGAACAAGCCATTCCTTCCATTCAGAGAATTGTTTGAGGCTGAAGGGAGTGCCGGGGATCATGCAGACCACCCTAACTACTGCCACGGACTGGGATTTATCTAATCTTCCCAGAGCGACGGCTGGAAGCTTACAAGAGATTCCACAGTGTCCCCTGATAGTTTGTTCCAATTTCTGTAACTCTTCTTGGAATTATGAATTTTTTTCCTAATATTTATACTAAATGTTCCCTGCTGCTGCCTCAAGCCATAACAGCATTTTCTGTCATTTTACTAATGAGAGTATTTGATGTGTGCTCTCCCTCAGAACATCCCTCAATGTATCTGAGCACAGCCAGCCTGTCTCCTCCACGGTACAAACCAGCCCAGGGCTCCCAGCATTTCCTCACAGGCCACGGCACTTTCGTGGGTCAGCACACAGCCCCAGTCAGCTTCCCTGTCTTCATCTCAGCTTGTACAAATGAACATTAAACACAGGAATCTCTTTCTCTGCCTTCCTTAATACATACCACATGGCCAATGCTCTCAACGCCTCCAGCATTCAGGCCCTCCGAGCTCTTTGCAAACCATCATTTATGAGGCTTCACGACCATTGACACAATGTAGGACTCTTCACTTGTAATTGAGCTCTTTTGTTACAGAAGCAGAGAGATTAAGTGGGGTTTCATAAGGTGTTTCAGCAAAACAGTGGTGGAAGCTAGACTTCGATCCCGAAGTGCTGTGCATGAACCTCTAAACAACACTCCCTCCATTCTGTTGCGCACATTTCCTTACATACAGCTGAAGAAACATACTGATGTGATGCTGCTCACATAGTCCTGACAAACCAAACTCTCAGACAAAGCCAAATAATCTTTAAATCAGGTTCACGGGGTTATTCATGAACTGGGGAAACATATTTTCTTTCAATTTCTCCTTTTTTCTTGTAGATAACTGGCAAAAGCATATATGTTGTGGTCTCAGCTGTGAAAAGCAGATGAATTATTTATTGCAAGTCTTCCTGTGCAAAGCCTCTCAGAATCATTGTCTAATCTCTGGTGAGCCAGCTGAAGCGCCTGGTAAAGGAACTCAATTTCTGGGAGCACTCTGTAGCTACACAAGGGCTTTTATTGGTGTCTGGGCACCCAGAATGCTAATCCCCTCTGAAAATGTTGGTCAGCATTAGCAAACAACTGGTTAAAGTCTGCAGCAGTGGCCTGAGTCCTCTGCTCTGGATACAGCTACATAATTGTGATTTTACCAGGAGGAGTCATGAATGGTGAAGACTAGATGGATGAAACCAAGACTGTACTTACTGGTGATTTATCTTGATCAACATAAGTCTTTGAGGAAATAAAAAAGAAAGGAGTGGGGGGGGAAGAGAAGAGAAGAGAGGAGAAGAGAGGAGAAGAGAAGAGAGGAGAAGAGAAGAGAAGAGAAGAGAAGAGAAGAGAAGAGAAGAGAAGAGAAGAGAAGAGAAGAGAAGAGAAGAGAAGAGAAGAGAAGAGAAGAGACCAGGACACAAGATCTATAAAAAGGATGTTTTGCATGGTTTGCTACGAGGTTTCATGTGGTCTTCCTTAATCCTGACTCAGGGAATGCATAAATATTCCTGGCTCTAGGAGGAGAGAATTATGTTGCATAATGTTATTCTCTCTGAATTTGCTCTCTGAAATGCATGTATGGGCTTCGTTGATGTTCTACCCTTGCTACAGTGTTTACTACACATACAAAAAGGTATTTGCTTTTGTCAATTTTACCTGTCTTCTCTTGGGGTCCTGAATCACATCTTAGGCAAGCTTATAGGCACTCAAGCAGGAATAATCAGTGACTTTAATTGGCCATTAGGCTTAAGTATTTAGGAAGAGCAGTCAATTAATAATCAAGATCTAGAGGATATTCTCTCAATTTATTTCCAGGGCCTGTCTTGAAATTCCCCATGCATTTAGGACTTGCAGAGTAGCCTAATGGTTAGAAAAACATAATTAGTATCATAAACCCTAATATTTCTTCTCAGCTTAGTACTGGCATGTCCATGCAAACATTTATATTGTACTTGGCTGAGCACCGGAGATAAATCCTATTCTGGTCTTGCTGCTCCCCAGCTACAGAAGCAGGGTAACATATCACAAGGCTGCTGGGAGCCTTTGGCAGCCCCCATGCACATCACCATTTGCAAATCTAAGTGTTTATACTGTGCAACATTTCATAAAGAGAACTAGACCTCAGTACATAATCCCAAATAAGTGGGTTGACCTGAAAGAGGCTGGAAGTCTTTAAAGAGGGGCAGCAAGCTACTTGGTGACCAGCCACAATGATAACGATGCCCATCATGATGACGCTGATCAAAGGACAAATGGAAGAGGCAACTATGGGCGCTCAGTGAATATCCACTCTGAGGACGGGGAGATAAGGAACTGCACTGCCCGTGGAGCCTTGCAGGGACTGTATGTGCTCCAGCACGGCAGGACTCTCAAAGTGCCAAGGCAAGTCAGACAGGTTGTGCAGTCAGCGCATCCAGTGCAGCCAATGCAAGCCCTCTACTTTGGAAGAGGAAAGGATGCTGGAGCTTGGGTAGCCCCAGGACCAAGAGGTTGCAGCTGCCTTGCTGTCATTTGCTCTGGGTTAAAGCTGACAGCTGCAAAAACATTCCACGAACTTGCTGTTCTTTGCAGGGTTTGTCACTCAAAACCAGCGTTTGGCTGGACTTGGAGGAAATCACAGACTCTGTTTCCAGCACAGGGAGCAAAACGAAAAGCCACAGCTAGAACAGCTGCTTCCTTCAGCCTCCCTGACCCCTCGGGTGGAGACCAAAGCAAGTTGCTTCCCCTGTTATACCGACTGGCTCAGAGGGCAGTCCTCACACATGCTATTAATTCTTAGTAGGGAGGATGATCTCCTGGGCGACCTCAGGTAAAGTTGGTGGAAATCCAAAAACATGAAAAGAGTGAGGTTTCAGCAACTGTTTTTGTCCTGCGCAAGAATGAAATGAGACGTATAAATCTTCCCTGGAAAATGAGTTTATCCTTTGCAGAGAAGAGAACCTATCCCAGGTGAGTGCCTTCATGGCTGGGCAGAGACCCAAGATGCTGGAGCTTTTCCAAATCAGACTATAGAATTATTCTTTCAGTTCCTTGCGAGGAAGATGACCCAATAGTTCAAAGCAGGGAGTGTCCACCCCACTGCGGTGTCCAATGCTGGGGGCTCTTCTCTTCTCTTCTCTTCTCTTCTCTTCTCTTCTCTTCTCTTCTCTTCTCTTCTCTTCTCTTCTCTTCTCTTCTCTTCTCTTCTCTTCTCTTCTCTTCTCTTCTCTTCTCTTCTCTTCTCTTCTCT
>JAHREE010007302.1:676506-834673 GCA_033628505.1 Tringa tobata
CTCCTCCTTGCAAACGAGAAACTCTCCCAACAGCATGTTAGCTGAAACTCCCCTGGGAAAGCTGGTGGAAGAAGATTGACAAATACTTAATGCATGACTGGGCAGAGATAGAAAACGGGCACCAAGGTGTTCTGATGGGAGCATGTTTAGAAAGAGCATTGGGTATCTTGGTTACTTTCAGATCAAATGCAAGGTTTAACTGCTTTCTTGGGTTAGATGACCACTCACTGAGGGCAGCAGGTTCAGAAGCAAGCTTTCAGGTCGCTAAAATTCTTATTCAGCTGCTTAGATCTTTAGTGGGTTATCTAAGAGCATGCAAGCAAGATGGAAAATGATGGGAATTAAACCCCTATTCCTGATGTCCCAGGGCTCTGTTTACCACATTGTCATTCCTCACAGACACATTGCATGTGACTCATATTTACAATGTCAGAAGTGAACCAACACACTTCAGTAAATGGAGGAACGTTTCCAGACCCACTGTGACCTAAAGTTCCTCAGAATTTCAGTCTCCCTAGGAGGGGAGGCAAGGACAGACAAAATGGACAACTGAACAGGCCTCATGCATCAGAGAAAATCCTTTCATCTCAGAAACAGATGATTTACTTCTCCTGAATAGTCTCTCCAGAACTGAACTCTCCTGAAAGCTTGAAAACTTCTCTAATTCCAAGGCTAAACATATATTTTCAGTAAAATATAACAATATTCTTGGCCCATTCTTGCCCTTCTACTTCTATGCCAAAGTTGGTCTTCAACTTAAATAGTTTTTAACACCCTTGTTCTGTGTGCCAGAAGACCTGTATCTCCTCTTGGCCTCAACTTCTTAGGCATTATAAGAAAAGGTTATTTTAACATTTTAAATGGTAGCTTCTCTATGGGGACCAGCTTAATAGACCACTTCATTCCCATTTGATTTCCTGTTTCTCCTCTGCATTGACAATTTTTGCCAGCTTTATGTTATCAATGGATTTCACTGTCATACTTTTATACATATCATTCATTAAACTATTAAGATAGGCATCGAGCTTTTCTTTGAAGAAATGTACTGGTAACTTCCCTCTGTCCCTTTATAATATCACCCTCTCACCTCCCCTCTATACCGCTCCTTTTCCATATATTCACTCTTGTGGTAATTCCCAACTTCTCCAGCTCTGCTAAAAATTCCCTGTTGTGACCTTATACCTTTATTGTTTCACTGAGGTCTAGAAAGATGTGATCTAACACATCTCCTTTGTCTAGATCAGTTGTTATCTTATCAAAGAAAAACATGAGTTTAGTCAGACATGATTTATCTTTAGTAAACATTTGTGCTTTATCCCAGTTTTTCATTACTTCCTTGCCTTTAATTATTGTTTCCTTCAAAAATTGTTCTGATAGCCTTATATGCTACTATGGTCTGACTGATAGGTTTATAATTTTCCAGATTGCTTCCTCCCTCCATCTTAAGTCTAGGTACTACATTTTCTATTCTCTAATCATATAGGTCTGCCTTTAACTTAATAGATTAATTAAAGTATTTTCTAACAAACTTGCAATTTCAGGTCTCTTAAAAATTTGAGTGTGAAGATAATTTTGTCCCCCAGCACAGTTAAGCACCCTGTGTTTTCCTTCCCATTGGCCACCCTGCATTTTTTCCACATTCAGTTTCTTTAAAAGGTACCTATTCCATGTTTGGGTCATCCCTCAACTCTAAGTTCCAGTGACCCCCATCACATCTCATGCACACGTAGATTGTGTCAGGCATCCACCCACCATTTTCTGCATCAAATCATTGCTTCTATGTCTGCAAACACTTGACTCGCCTCCCCTCCTCAGCTGCCACCCTTGTATTTTCTTCCTCCTCTCTGCCTTCGAAATAACAAGGGAGAAAAAACTTTATGTCTCCAACAAACTTCCTTTTCTGTCTATTGGCTCGTATGTGCTTACCTCACCCAAAAGAGCTTGTATCAAGAGAGAACAGGATAACTCCTAGAGCAAGCAGGAGAAATTGATTCTGATTATCCACTCTAAAAGGAAAGAAATATTCTGGCTGCTGGCAATGCCTTCCCAGAACACTTTTGGACTGTCTATAGGCAGTTCATTTTTAGCTCTCTTAAGTTCGAAATCAGTGCTATATTAGATGACTATTTGATTTCAACTATATGTGTAGTAATATCCAGAAAGGGTCCTAAAGTGAGATAGGCAAATCATACAGATAAACTCAATCTCCCTGTTTTAATTCCAGCTACAGGATCTTTGAGAACACCCTGTCCCTTTCCCTACTTAGAAACCTTATTAGTAAGTAGCCTCCGTTTGTTGCCAGATGTCTCTACAGGCAAGACTGCTTGTTAACCGCATTCTAATAATAAATATGAACACTGCTTTCACAATACCTTTCAGCATGGGAATTCAAAGTGTTTTAAATATGTTGAGCATTTTAACAGCAATGAAGAACAAATTTTGTAAATTTTCTTTTAACCTTGTAGAAGCAGATGAATATTAATGCTAAGAAGAGTACAAATACAGTGGGATAGCTTTGCCTTTCCAACAGATGGCAACCTATATAATATCTTAGGACAAACCTCATCTTTAATAGCCTTTTCCAAGCTTGTGGCGATGCTCCTGAGATCTCCTGCAGCCAACAATATGGCTCCCAGAGAGCAGTTTGTATAAATGCGCTCTGTGCAACCACTGAATAGCATGTCTCCACCACAAGGGAAACCATTCCCTTGGACTCTATTATAGTAGTTTCATTGCTTTCCTGCTAGGTTTTACTTAACATACAGTGAAGTAGATTGATGCTTGCTCCTTAGGTATGTCCAAGAGCTTCAGGGAAGATCAAGAATAGGAGATCATCCTGCATAACAGTCATCTTGCTCACTGCCAGGCTCCTCTCCAGGTAACCATCCTATCAGCAATGCTGCCCTGCTCCGTAGTGGTCTGGCTCCGAGTTCAGCTGCCCTCAATATCCTTAAGTAAAGTAATGAAGGCTTGGATTCTTCAGATTTTCCTTCTCCTAAATAAAATATGATAAGAACACCTTGGGACTGTCATAGCCCTCCTAAGAACACGGGCTGCCTGGGACGATGGATTATCTAGGTGCTGCCAATCGCAGTACTACTCCTTCTCCAAAGGAGATGATCTGCATCTGGAGCTGAGCTATCCATCAGATTAAGTTCATCTTTGCAAAGTGCCTGTGCCTGGCACATCCTGGTGAAGGAAGGACTTGTTTCCAAGCAAGGCATGATGGCTCAATTCAACCAGCCAACTTCTCTCTGCTGGAGGACGATGTCTGAACAAAGGGCAATCTAACACCCATGGTATGAGAAGATTTTCACACTGAACCAACACTTTGGAAACACTGCAAGTTACTTTTTGGGTGCCACAGCATTTGGTATCAGCCTTTTCTGCCAAGGGGGAGAAGGCTGGAGCCCTAACCCATGCTAGGAGCTGCAGGACTCCCAAATCTGTTTAGTCTCCTGGATGTGCAGCTGGGAGAATGGAAGGTCTGGGAGCATGGAAGCTCTGAGAGCCCCAGTTCAGCATGGCAGAGCTTCTTGGGACCCTCAGACCCTCAGTGCACGCCCAGCTTCTGACAGTTATACTAGCAACCAGGCACAGATCCAGGGGAATTTAGCCTGTATTTCAGTGGGAATTTATTAATTTAGATGAAACAGAGTTTGTTTGTTTTCAGTTAATCATTGCTTTCCGATGAAGAAAACATTTTGTCAGAGAATTCCCAGCAAATTCTACCTGTGATTCACTTTCTAGATTTCAGCAGTGAAACTCCAAATCAGCTGGGATGCCCTCTCCCACCTCCACACACAAAAGCTCTTTAACAGCCTCTGCTTCTGGGAAGGGCCCCTCAGGGCACACTGACCTTGCTGCAGTTCAGTGGCACTGGAGAACACAGCACCCATGGAGAGGGGCCGTGCTTTGAAATCTGGTTGTGGTTTAGCTTCTCTAGCTCATTCCCTCCCTTTTTCTTCTTCAACATTTATTACAAAGCCCTAAAACAGTATTTTCTCTCTCTCCAGCTTCATTTTCTGTCCCACAAGTACACTGGCATGGCTGGTCTACCCTTTTCTGAGATAACAAATTGGTTGGAGGCCTCAAAAGCCCAAAAGCGTTGGCAGCTGCCACCGTTTTGTCACAAGATTTTGAAATCTACTGGTTTTCATACAGCTCAGCAACCAGACCCATGTGATAAATGTGCTTTTCCTTTTTTTTCCCCTCATGGCAGTAGAGAAAGATGCAATAATTTAGTGGCAAAAAATGAGAGAAGAGAAAGCAGTAAGAACTCTAGGTCTTGAGCCTGCTAGTCTAAAGAAGTAAGGCTTGCAAAGATCTCAAAGATAGGAATTTCTTACACAATTTGTGCAAATAAGCAGATAGTGAGAAATAGAGATGCTGTTAGTTATCTCTGCGAGGAAGTTGTGGCAGGATTCAAACTTTATTAGACATGAGAGAATCCATACTGACACTTAACCACAGTTGCAAATCCACCGGGCTCCATTAGTTCTTGTGTTTATGGAAACACTTGTTTTTGATTTCATTATTTTGAAGTCAGTCTTCCCATGTTAAGGAAAGCAGATTCTCAATTTTTTAGAGTCAGCAGCAGAGACAGCGAGAGCTCACTTGCTTTTTACAATGGCAGATTGCTGAATTCTTTAATAAGCAAAGATTTTTCCTCAGCTATTTATAAGTCACTTAACACTATCCTATGGAAATACCTGTAGCACTTGCCAGTGTAGACCCCTTGCTTTACACTAGGCAAAAACTCGGTGCTGTGTGTTTTGCCCTTTGAATGTGAGAAAACACCACAGGGGAAAAAAAAAAGTGTTAGTGCTTTCCATTTCTTGCATTAATCCTCTCAGCCTGCAGAGTTATCATTATCATTCAAATAAAATGATAACAAACCCAGCCATCTGCTTTAAAAGCCCAGGATTCATAAATCCAGTGGGTCCCGTAGGTTTAAAAGAGGGGAAAATGCTTTGGAGCAAAGAGGTTCTTATGCAATGCCAGCCCCCTCCCTGGGGTGCTGAAACCTTTAATCACCCAAGGAGGGGGAGATGCACCGAGGCCGGGGAGCCCCGTGTCAATATTATTCCTCTTACATAACATCCTGCTTTATTTGCTGATTGAATTTTTTTTTTTTTTTTTAACTGAATTCGTCCATCAGATGCCAAAAGAGCTTAATGGTAAACTGCAACCCTCCCCAGAAGAAAAGCAAACCTCGCCCACAAGCAAAACGAAAACACCATCACAGATTGAGATTTGCTATCTAAAAATAAACAATCATTAACAACAAATAATCCAGCAAAGAAGGTACAGCAAGCAACGGGCACCTCGCGAACACAGAAAATTAGAGCTAGCTTGGCAGGACAGAAGGACAGAGCTCCCCCTCTCTCCCACAGACCTGAATCACCTGCTACATATTTTCTTTACCCTCCTGCAGGGAAAATGTTTTATTGATAAGGCCTCTCCTAGGCTTGTGATTGCCCCCCCAGGGCTGAGTGAGATTTGAAGCTGGTCAGCTTGACATCATGTCTAGACAGTCTCTTTCTTTGGCAAACACTCAGTGCACCTGAGAACAGACCAGTGAGTCCAATAATGTGCAAAATGGGGCAGGAGGAGCCTTTAGGGGCATGTTGGACGCAATGAGGAGACCGCACAGAGATGCTCACATACCACAAGAAGTCTTCTTCCATGGGTGCACGCACAGCTCTGCCCACTGCTGTCGAGGGAGCCATCTTTGCACACTTTGACATAATTAAAGCAGCGTCTGTGTTTCCTGCGCGCAGAGATGCAAGCACAGCCACGCACGCAGCAAGAAAGCCACCCTTGACGCATGCACACACACGTGGTACCAGCGGGGCAGCTACCCCCACATCTCCCTGTGCCCCCACAGTAGTGACTTGGCAGGGGGGGACTTACACTGTGGTAGTGCCTGACGTGCGGTGACACCACATGGCACCTCCAGCTCTCTGCCATGGGCCTGTTATCCGTAGCTGAACCAGGGAAATCCTACAGTTTACAACCTGGTGCTTAAGGCAGACAAACTCAGAACCAGTTTTCTTTAAAACACAGCAATTTTGGACTAGGTGCCCAAAGCTGGAAGGGGGAGGCACCATATCTGCCTTCTAGTGAAGACCACGGTCCCTTTTATAGCAGATCCCTGGAGTCTGTGATCCACACACGTAGGCGCTGTCTCGCTGTGAAGGCCTGCATTCAAACAGCCACATATTGGCACATGAAAAGAGATATACGTCCCTCACCCTGCCATCATCCAGGGTAGCTGCACCCACAAGACCAGCACGAGGGGTCTCTCCCCAGTCTCTATTCACTGGCATTCACGTGCAAAGAGGAAAGGGTGGAGATCTTGAGATTCCCCCAGGACAGCCAGGCACTACGATTGCCCTTGTCATCTTTTCGGCCCACATGATAAAGCTGCTGTCTTCGGACCAGGCCCATGCCAACTGAATTGTTGTCTAGGCCAACCAACGCCCACAGGGCCCAATCCCTTTTGTCCTCTCCCTCTTTGAACTGGGTAGAAATCATCTCAGTGAAAAACTCTGGTATTTTTAGGCCAGAGCGGAGCTGCCTGAATGGCTCACGGCCGGCTCCCTGCTCGCCCCTTGGGAGCGGGGCGTGCAGAAGGCAGGGAGCAAAAGGCACGGTCACAGCACGCCGTTCTGCAGCCGTCCTCAGCTGCCTGGGTCCCAGAGAGAGCCTGCGGGCAGTTTATTGCAGAAGTAATACAGGCCTGAAGAAACTCCACCTCTAGGAAGAGTTCAAAGGTTCCTCAGAGCCACCTTTGCTAAGGAGTGGGACTGAAGACCTGAGAACAGCTTCCCTCTGGTCCTGGTTAGCAGCTGGCTGACTCAGCCCAACATCCATCACGCAGCGAAACGCGATAATTGTCTTGATCTGTGCTCCCCAAACCTGCCAACTGTGGCCGATGCCCACTGTTAGCAAATCCGACCCTCATTATCTGCTCTCCACCCTCGTCTATCCAAGGCGCCGAGCACTGCAGTGCGCAATTAAGCACCCGCCATCAAGTTGCTTCTGGGCCGATTTGTCATCGCCAGTATTTGTTTGGGAATGTTTGTTGGGAAGCACATGGTGGCAGGGTCAGTGGATGTTGTTGAGGTTTTTCCTCTTGTGCCTGGGGGCCGGAGAGCTTTGTGCATTTCTCAGTATGTTAAACTCAATTAAAAAAAAATAAAAAAAACAACATCAGGATAACTTAAAGCAGATGTGAACACAACAAGCCTGAGACCCTTCTGAGCACAAACACGGCCATTTCATTGCAATTCCAAAAGGCTTTTCTGGCAAGCCTCCCCTCCATGTCCTACATTCTTTCATTCCGAGGAAGACAAACAATTCAGACTGGAGCAGCAAGGCACGTTTTTCAAATAAACAGGTTCCCTGAAACAATTTTTGCCTTTGTGTCACCCCAATACACACATTCCTCTCTTAAAGGATCTCCTGGGATGATCTAAATGAGAATTTATGTCACACCTTTCATTTAAGGAGTTCAAAGCACCTCGTTTAGCCCATGTGAGCCTCTGACATGGAAGTGTTTTCACCTCCATATCCCAACATATCTTCATGACCTGAATTACAGAGAGAATCCATAGCATTTGTGGATGCTAAAACCAGAAATCCTGTGGAGTCTTTCACTGTTGGAAGAGGAATATGGGTTGAGTGTGAAGGAGTCTAACTGCTGGTGACTGGGGACCAATCCTCTGCAAAGCAGGTTGCTTAATTGTTTCTGCTCATCACCACCAGGTTTTTAAGAACAGGTAAACCCTGTTTTACCTTAAAGGTCTTTCAGTGGGTCAAACACAGGTCCGTTTCTGAACAGTCTTTAAAGCATTACCCGATTCACTTGTTACCTTGATTTCAACTCTGTCATTTTGCCCCGTGTCCCTCAGTCCGGCAGTTGCCTTGACCGAAGTCACTCATTCCTTCCTTCTAGCGTCGAAGTTTCATGTTTACTTTGCCAGCTACTTTTGACTCTGGCTTTGTCTTCTCTGACTAATTCCTGGACTCTGCTCTGGCCCTGCTCATGAGCTTTCTATAGCTCCATGTTGCTCCACCTGTCTCTTGATGGGGAAAAACAATGCCAAGTCTGGGAGGATTTTATTATTTCCAAGTTTTGTTTCATTATATGTTTTCCATATTTTTTCCCTCCGTGAGAAAGAACAGAGATCGTCTCTGGAGAACATCAGGAGATGGGTGGAGACAATTCCAAAATCTACACCTGGGATTTAAAATTGTTTCTCCAGGACCTTCCACATAGGAGAAAACAAATCTGAGGCAGACTCAGCTTATAGCTCTAGCTTTCTACCCAGGGAAAGCAGACAGCCAGTGCTGGCAATTTCCATTTCAAATCAAGATCGCTCGGAAATGCACTGAGCTGCATGGTATGGGCAACTTGAGAGATTTGTTATGCCTTCCAGTTGAATGGAATTTAGATTAATAAAACAGATCGTAAATACTAAATAGTAGATGTACTAAATATAATAGGGGATAGTAAATAATACATAGTAGATAATAAAACAGATTGTTTCACAGAAAATAAATAAAGAGAGATTAAAGCAAAGAAGGAATGCCTTCTGCAATGTCAGCACAGAGGAATGACTTGAAGACAAACAGGAGGCCACTCCACAGGTGAACACGGTCTATCCATGCCACTTTCTCCCCTGCTACAACAGCTTCATCACAGGTTTCAAAACTGGACTAAGCAGGGTGCTGTTTACTTAGTGGGACACAGGTACAGATGTGATGGTTGGTGGAACTGGCGCCCAGTGACTGCAGTGGAAGGGGTGAAGCAAGGGAAATGAGATGCCCTTCGCTGCCCACTTCTTACAGGAGGTGGGTTGTTGCATCCTCTGAGAACAGAAATATCGGCTTCACCCTTCTAATAGGATTTTCATATTCCTCATGAGCTTAACATGGGAAAATATGTATAAAAAATAAATTGATCATTCCAAATCATGATGATGAAAAATCTTTAAATCTCCCAAATCCCTCTAAATCGCTTTACAGGATTCTGTATTTCTCACAGTAGAGTTCCTTCGGTTAATTCTGCCACTGAGTTAAGGTACCCAGAGGAGAAATAAAAAGCTGTGCTTGAAAAACATTTTCCTTTACTGCTGGACTTCACAGGACCTGAAAAACCAAGGGACAAGAACCCCACATCAAGGACAGCTGCATAAACTTCCTGAGCACAAGAAATTAATCATAATAAAAGGCTTTTAATTTTTTTTTAATACAGTTAGGTACCAAAGATAAAACGGTTATTTCCCAGAATTGTTCCTGTTTGGCACGGCTCCTGATTGCTTAGATGAAGAACTTTTATTATTGAGCTTTTCGTAACCTCTACCCTCAAAATCTGGTGAATGTCTTGCATGGAAAATACAGAATGCACTAAAATTGCAAGCATTCCTGGCTTTTGCATTCCCTCACAGCAATATTCCTTTTTCCTTTTCAGCAACGCACCCCCGGGCCATGCAGGCAGCAGTGTCTGAAGGCTGCTTCCAAGCTGACTTTTGGCTAGCAGGAATGATTCTGAAAGTTGGATAAGACTGAATCAAGCAAGGTAAATCACTATATGAGCCTACCCCTATTTGCCTCTACTTGCATAAGATGGTAAATTGTGTGCTTAAGGGTTTCAGGCTGTTCCCATATTGATTGATGTCTCAGATATCCCTGCCTACAGTGCTCAGAAGCTGTTTGCTGCCAATATTGGTTATGCTAGACGGCTCGACAACACAAGCCCATGGCTCTGCTCTGCTGCATGAAGGATTAAGAAATGAGAGCTCGGTGCTTATTGTCTGGAACCAGCTCCATAAAGTGACCTGGGAATGGTGGCCTAAACCTGAACAGATTCGTGTCCACTCACAGCCCAGGCTCCAATTGAAGCTGGTGCACAGGAAGAGGGAGGAGGCAGAGGAGAGATAGAATCATAGAATCATAGAATTGTCTAGTTTGGAAGGGACCTTTAAGATCTTTGAGTCCAACCATTAACAAAATGCTGCCAAACCATGTCCCTAAGCACCATGTCTACCGATCTTTTAAATAGATCCCGGGATGGCAATTCTACCACTTCCCTAGGAAGCCTGTTCCAATGTTTGATAACCCTTTCGGTGAATAAATTTTTCCTTATATCCAATCTAAACCTCCCCTGGTACAACTTGAGGCCATTTCCTCTTGTCCTATAGCCTGTTACTTGAGAGAAGAGACTGATCCCTACCTCGCTACACCTTCTTTTCAGGTAGTTGTAGAGAGTGATAAGGTCTCCCCTCAGCCTCCTTCTCTCTAGACTAAACAACCCCAGTTCCCTCAGCCTTTCCTCATAAGACTTGTTCTCCAGACCCCTCACCAACCTCATTGCCCTTCTCTGGACTCGCTCCAGCACCTCAATGTCTTTCTTGTAGTGAGGGGCCCCAAACTGGACACAGTACTCGAGGTGGGGCCTCACCAGTGCCGAATGCAGGGGCACGATCACTTGCCTAGTCCTGCTGGCCACGCTATTCCTGTTACAGGCCAGAATGCTGGTGGCCTTTTTGGCCACCTGGGCACACTGCCGGCTCACATTCACCTGGCTGTCGACCAGCATCCCTCTGGGCAGCAGGAGATGCCCTTCTCCTGCCTAAATACAGTAGAGCACAAACACTGCAGTCACTTCACACCTGTGTTGACCCTGAATTTTCAAGCAATGGGGAAATGAAACTGAACTGAGAATCAGGCAGAGGCAAGTCCTACCCTGCTGGGGCTGGAGCGTGGGGGCAGGGGACGGGCAGCACAGCTGGCACCTCATCAGACGACATGGGAGCGCACATCACATCAGCTGGTCCTGAGGCAGGAGGGACGGGGGAAGCTGCCTCCATCCCCATCTGCCAGAGCTGTGTCCAGTCCCATGCCGTAATTGCATTAGTATTATTTCCTCATGTACAAACACTGATTGTAATTGCTAGCTTGTCCCATAGGCCATACGGGCAGAAAATAAATTTTAAGGACACACTTGATCTGTAATGGCCTTTAACATCAAAAACAAACATAAAGCTATTAAGTACAAGAGGGAAAACTGATATTGGGGATGGGGAAAGAATTGTGGCTCAGTTCTACAGGGCATTTACTCAGAGGAATAGTCCCTTTGAAATTATCATGCAAATCTGAAGGCTTTTCAGCAATTTCAGCTAAATCCTTCAGGCTTGTGCACATAGAGAGGTTAATTTGGTTTCAAGCAATATGGATTAAAAGCAGAACAGCTATTCATGATTAATTCCCTATGTAGCTGCTCCTATTTTGGAACAAAAATGCCTAACTCTGAACCAATACAACCCATGCCCAACCTGGTTTAAGTTTATTAAGAGTCAGTCAGTCTTTTCCTGTGAACAGTGTTCATAGAGACAATTGGTTGGGCAGAGTCAGGAATTGCTTCACAGCCAAACCTTTACTAGGTCAGAGAAAACACCCGAAATGTGGTATATTTACTAGATCAGGCTCAGATTTCAATTATACCATTAGCAGGTTCAGGATAATTTTGTTTTCTTCCACAAGCCAACTTCTGATCTGAGCCAGTGTAACCCCAATAAGAATCTGGCCACTGACTTTAGAGGAAGTTTTCCCAAGAACTGGAGGAAAAAACATCTTCAGACCTCCAGCAATGACTCAAGGGGAGTCATTAGACTGACCCTATGTAGTTTAATAATTTGTGATTTGGAAAAAGAGTTTCAGAGGGGGGAACGCATTGAAGATCTTGAGTTGCGTGTCATTTATTTTGTTAGCTAGAATTTGTGTTTAATCTGCTATAACAAACAATGAAACCTTCTATGAACTTTTTCTGATGCTGATGCAAACAGTGAGAAATCCAAACACTTCACCAGTAAGGAGACTAAAAGTGCACAGATACTTTGAACGTTGAAGACCCAGCTGAAGGGAGCATTAAAGCATGGCCAAGGGCGGCCAAAGCTGGAGGTAAGATGCCAACAATCTACCTGAGTAGTGAGTTCAAGGGACACTCTGGGCCTACATATGGAAATATCTAGAAACTATCTACTGGGCTGCAGAGCTTCCAGAGAACACATCTCCTCCAGACCTGCTTTCTGCTCAGGAGTAAAGCCTGCACAGGCCATGTGTAAATCTGTGTTTCTAGAAACCGTCACCTTCTCCCTGCAGAATACAGCCACCTCCCAAAGGGAACGTGGCAACTCTTAGAATGCTTATGGCAACACGCCAGGGCAGGCTAAGACAGAAAGTAAAGGAAAATTATCTAGGATGGAATATCTGGTCCTGTAGCAACTCATTCAGACAAACTCCAGCAAAACATCTCCCTCCTCCTGCCCCGCAGGCAGAACTTTCGCCTACCAAATTCACATCCCCCTCTCACCATGAATCTTTCTGTCGCCACGCCAAAACCACACCTTGTGCAAACCAAGCTCAGAGAGCCTAATCCTAAAAACTAACTTTATAAATCTCTTCTTAGTGGATGAAGAAAGGAGGAATTAATTATCCGACTAACAAAAAAAGTGAGGAGCAATAAGGTAACCTTACAAAGCTGGAAGTTTTAGCCCTAAGCACCTTTCAAGTTTCTGCTGTCACTCTCAGACTGCCTTGCTGCTGTGTCCTCCAAGACTTTGGGATTATTAATAATATTCATCAATTTACAGATCTCTTAGATCAGGCAGATTAGACTAATAGGTAGATTGAGTAATTTGGAAAAAAATAAAAAAGATCTTTGGGTGGTAGACACCATATAAACATCAGTCACTGTTATTTACTACTTGTGAAGTGCAGCAGGGTACACAGAATAGGGCAAGAGGGGGCCCGTCACCAGGCTGCAAATGCACAGAGATGCCAAGCTATAAATATGCTGATATATTTTTACATTTGTTGTGGCAAAGTCAGGATGGTCGTTGTGATGCTGGGACGTTGCTGGGGCTGTTTTCTAATTATAATTAGATTCTGTTACTTTTCCAGTGTCATTATCAGAGACACAGTCATGTGTACTTGCTTTTAAATGCTACTGGCCCTACTAATTATTCTGGGCACAAGGGAACTCCACAGACAGAGGGGAAATAATTCCAGTTGCAGGAGCGCCTCCTTCTGCTGTCAAATGGTGGGTACCATTGTCTGTCTGATATCATCATGGCCCACAGCAGGGACACGCTGGAAGATGCTGATGACAATCGCAGTGTGCACCCCTGCAGGAGCACACCTTACGGGGTGCTGGCCATCTCTCCACAGGTGCTCTTGCCTTGCCCTTGCTGCCTGCCCTTACGTGCTGGTGCCCTCATGTCTGTAGGCTTTTTTGCACCTGTGGATTCAGAGGCAGGATTTGAAAGCAAGTGTACTGGAACATTTTCAGAATCTAAAAATAAATGACACCTGTCATTATAAAATGACTTGCTGAAGCAGCCATGCTTGAACATCCATGCCTTATCAGAGCACCTGATGCTGAAAGGGCTTTTTGTTGCTGTTGCTTGCGGTACCCTTGCTCTGCATTCCATGAGTGCCACTACGGGAACCTTCCCAAACAAACTGCAAGGAGCTGTGCCCAGGAAAACAAGGACCCTGGGATTTGTAGGCAAAGCTGATGTGCAGAAAGATTCCAGCTGAAAGCACTAGAGGACTTACAGGAGCAGTTCCTCACCTACAAATCCACAGAAAAGTAGAATTAAATGATTGATCTTGACAGCTAGGGAGAACTACGCTGTCTCTTTAATCTTCCTTGTAGGATAACACAACTGAGGCAATGGAATAAACCAGCCATCACACTAATACAACACTTGAGGACTTCTTTTTTTTTTTTTTTTTTAAATTGTATGCTACCAAGGACATTTCTGACATTAAGCAAATAGTAGGGGGAAAACAGAGATGGTTCTGTACAAATGTATGAACACTCCCAGAGGCTTTGGCCATACAGCCCATGCACTCCTCTGCCTGATCAAGTTTGATTGATGCTCAGGTACCTCAGCATGCACTTCATCTCCTTGATACCAAGCCAGGAGATTCCAGATGCTACGTCTGAGCCACCCCAGGGATTCCTCCTGTGCTCTGGAAGGGCCTCTGCACTGAAGTGTAAAGACTCATGGTCCATCAGACCCTGTGAACTTCACTGTATTCATAGAGATGTATCTTTAGGGCTGATGCATCCCTTTATGTTTGTGTCTGAATGAATTGTTGGAGCTTCAGAGAGAAAATGCCTTCAATATCATCTGTGGTATTGCTTTTATCAGCTGCAGGCTGTACTTTACATGGTCTCTCTGTGTATCAGAGGAAGAAGTGACTGACCTGACTCTTGCATTCAAACTTGCATAATAAGTATTTATGGTTTTCCCTAGGCACACTGGCTTTATGTACAGAAAACAAGGTATTAGTGACCAATGGGTCTTCCTTTGCTCAGCATCAAGCCCTGAGTTCTATTTTCATCAATAGCTCTTTCCCTTCCTGTCACAATTCCTTTCAAATATTAGTAGATTGTTTTAAAGTCACCTTTTAATCATCTTGTAGAGCTGGGCTGTGTTTACTTAGCTCCATTAACCTTACTTTATTTAGTTGCTATACTGTAAGGCAAGATGCTCCCGTCAAATAACCTTCACCTTCCCTGCTCTGTCTGAATGGTGACTACCCTCAATCCAAGGGACCGGTCACTTCTGCAGCCTGGGGTGCTCCACAGGTGGGTGCGGGCCAGGGTGATGGAAGAGAGCATTTCACCCCACTTTACAGCTTGGAAATGTAGGGCAGCAATCCAAAATAACGCTTTTTGCTTTTAAGAACACCATATTAATCCTCTAAATCAGGAAAGCTAATTGGTCTGGCTGCTCTGACAGTATTTTCTCTTGGGAAAAAAAAAAAGTTGCACTCCTTCAACATTCAGAGCTTTTTAATCCTGGTGCCAAATGCATTTCTCTGAATTAATATTGGTGGAATGAAAAGGCTTTCTTCTCTGCTTCAGCCTTCTCTCCCAGGATAAATCTTTTTGGAATTTGCTTTATATATTGTGCTTTTGAATGTTCTTTTAAATGTTAAAAAATGACTGTGTGAGAATGTCGCCTTCTCATTAGCAAAATTTACTACATATTTTCCTCCATTGTTACCAGTACAGTTCCAGCAGTGTTAACAATGGGAACCCTAGAGCAAATGGTCTGGCACCAGCACTTGTCATCTAACTACGGCTGGTCAAAAATGTGTTTGAAAAGTGGTTTTGTGTTTTTTAAATGTGCTTGTTTTAAGTAAGCATTTCCAAATGAATTTTTAAAATAAAAAAAAAATCTAATTTTTATTATGTTTTAATCAGGAAGATATTGGGCGTTTTGGTCTTTTTGGGAAAACCTATGGTGGTGAGTAAAATAAAGTAAGTTCTCCTGCCTTTTTCTTTACTTGGGGGGAGGATGATAACAAAAGAAGCCTGGGAGGCTATGATTTTCTTCATCAGAATGAAATTTATCAGATCTTTTTTAATTCAAAATTTCTAACAAAATAGAAAAAAAACCCATAAACATTCTGATGTCTTTAAAATAATTATTCTGGTGCATGTTTCTTCTCTTTGTATCTCAGATCAAGTGTCAGTATAATATATCCCATCATGTCAACAGTGTGCAAGTAGCTTTTCAAGTTTCCACGAAGCTTTCAGCACTGCAGGTAAAGAGACCTCAGCTAGATTCAGCAAAGGTAGGAAATGTTTAAACAGTATTTCTGGCTCTGTAGGAAGAAGCGTAGCAGCAAAGCTCTCTGGTGAAAGCTCTGTGGGAAGTCGGAATGGTCTCCTCTGATAATAAAACTTAGTAATCTACAAAAGCTGCTTCCATTCACTGGAAACTACTGCTACTTTTTCCCTTTTGCAATTACTTAGATCTCTTTTGTTACCACAAATCTTTGCTGTAACTAAAACACAGCAAAAGCACACGCTCTGAAATCCTTCAGCTGTGCCTTCCTATAGCCATGGAAACAGAGTTTTGCACACCCAGGGCAAGGCGGATTTGTTGGTATGTTTTTTTGTTGCAATCTGTCACAAAGTCTACTTGCTTCTTGTGAATACACAAATCAAGAACCTGGACAGAGGTATTTTTTATTTCAACTCAGACCTAAGGCAACACTTGAGCATGACCTGAACTTGACCAGTCTCCCCCTGTGAACTGCCTTTTATACTGTTCTCATAATGAATTTAAGCCATCAGCTGTTAATACTTCAGCAAACCCACTGCTTCCTTCCTGGTGTTAGACAAGGATTCAGAGGACCCAGTTAATACTCCCAGCTCTATCCAATTTAAGAAGAGGATTTGGAGCTCAATTAGGTCGCTTATTGGCTGTTGCTGAACCTGAGCTGGGACTAAACTGTGTCAGAACCTTCCATTGGGTCAGACCAAAATAACCAAAGATATGTCAGCACACCTGAACAAAAGCCTCACTCTGCTTTCCATTTAATGCCCTACACTCCCAGTGGTCCTGTGGAAATGCCTGCATTTGTGTAAGAACTTCCTCACTGGCAATGCAGCCTCTTTTATTTGATGCTGGCATAAAGTGATATTATTAATAGTTTGTGATCTACTGTGCCTTTCATCTGAGGACATCTCACAAAGCATTTTAGGAGGCTGAATCAATTTTCAAAACACTCCTGTGTAATACTATCCCTATTTTACTGGAAGGAAAACTAAGGCAGTGGGAGGTAATTTTCCCAAGGGTTCATTGGTAGTCAGAAATAGAGCCCTGGACTTGTGCTCCAAATATAGCCTACCTTCTCATCCCATGGCTGAAAACTGAATGCAGGAGTCCCCCCTTTCAACGCTAAACATACCTTCTGCCTGGTGGTTTATGCTTCCGAAACGGCTGCCTGTTGCCATGGGAACTGCAGTTCAGATTGCTGGACCAGATTTGCTTCAGTTACATCAATGCAAATCATTAACAAATTCATTTAAATTAATGGAGTTACTTCAGATTTCCATGGGGGAAGGAGGATGCAGAGAAGAATTAGTCCCTTTGGATTTGATATAAGAAGGTGGTGATCTCTTGAGAGTGCGAAAAAATTCTTTGATCATTAAAGGGGGGAAAAGGATGAAGGATACCTTACAACAAAAGTATAGAAAGGAAATCCGAGAACTTGACTTCACCTTGGGTGACATGACATTCTCAGACCTTCTGACCAGTAGAAACTCTTAGAGGTCCCAAACAAGTGCACTGCTTCCTCTTTGCACTTAGCAAAGACAAGATTCATGCTTTTACTGCAAGAATAAGGGATGGTGAAGAATGCAGTTATAGAATCTACAAACTGAAAGTGGAAAGGATCAATTTGTGCTGCTATTTGCAGGACAGATCTCACAGGGGATGGGTCTCACAGGGGTCTGGGAGCATGTAGCAAGGCCCCAGGTTGCCTCCCTGTGGCCTCTTCCTGCAGCAGAAGGTAATGCCTGATGGAACAGGATCCTAAATAGATGATTTCTACCAGTGTCTGCCACAACACCACCAGGGCCTGAACTGCTGCTGACCAGGGAAATGAAAGAAAAGTAAGGGACAAGAGGTGAAACAGAGAGACCCGTTCTAGCAATAGTAACCATTGCCCGGTAGCTTTCTCGTTACCTTGCAGCAGCTCAGCTCTCTAGGCCAGAAAGCAAAAATTGGGCTGGCGTATCTTGTGTATTCCCTTCCTCAGACATACACCACTTTGTGCACAATGAGAGATGGAGGCTGGCACTGGGGGAGGAAGAGTACGGTATACTACAGGGAGGAGGCATCTCAAAGGGTTGGATGTTGGTCACCCTGCACTTGTGTTAATGCACAAAGTCTAATTTGGGATGAACTTCTCCTATGATACTGGAAAACAAACCATCCTGTGTCCTGTGTCCAAAGCTGAGTAAGCAGCTACTGTTTCATATAGTTCACAAAGACACTGGAAATATCCTCCGATCAAGCTCAGTCTTTCACACTTGCAGGGGATATGCTGTTAATCTTGCGGGACCTCAAAGACTTTAATCCACAGTTATTTAACTTCATTAATTAATATTCTAATTTCCCAAGCCGCCAGCCATGCAGATTAGATTGTTGCTGACAAAGGGAAACCCTTTGGATCAGGTAGATTCAGTTCTCAAAGAAGGTGTTACCACCGTGGCAAAACTGATGCAAATTTTCTAAGTGGAGGCTCCTGAACATCCAAGCAAGAGATGGGAAGCCTATGAGCAGCAAGGTTTGGCACCATCTGCTGTTCCTTATGGCAAAAAGTCCTGCAGAGCTTTCAGATCTGTTGGGACGTTTACACTGCAAAAGCTGTTCTTCTGATCTGGGGGCAAGGGACACCTGGCAGTGACATTGGACAGTGGTAGGACTCAGCACCCAATTTGGAGGAATGCAGCCCTTGTTCCAAGGGGACATTGCAAGATCGACTCTTGCATGTGTCAAAGATGCAGCAAGAATTGACTTTGAAAAGCAGAGCTGATCAGACTGAACACTGTGGCCTAATAGCATGGTGACCCTGCTAAAACTGCCCAAAGCTGGATCTGGGTCATGCACTGTCAGTCAGGCTAAATTTTGAATATATGTTTCAAAAGCCTCAGTATTTCTTGCGAAACAATGATTATTCTTTTGCCCACCTCAAAACAAGAGGTCAATGCTCTGATTCAGTATCTCATCACATGCTAAAATTTGGATTTGTCCCATCATTTTATCACAAGCTTGACCTGGGGTTCAAGCTTTTAAAGAAATCCCTTCCTACATGTGAACATGAGGTTCAGGCTGAGGGTCCAAGGTAAGCACTTTCCACACCTACTGCTGGAACTGCTACCAAGCAAAAAATGACCTGAGATAATACAGAAATTAAGTTTCTACGTTGCAAACGTTTCCAGTTTCTTAGGTCTAGTTCTTGGGAAGATATGAATCCCAATTATTATTTTTTTCTTTAAAAGCAATTTTCCAGTTCAAAAGGTTGGTAAAACAACTTGAAAGAGCAACTTAAAATTGAGCTGTCATAAGACTAATAACAAATTGTGCTCTTAAAAACAAATTAGTGATTTTTATGCCCACTTTATTACATTTGTGAAGGCCCAACACATGTGATTTAAATACTTCAGGTTAGTAATACTAGAGATGCCATTACTATGAGACAGCAATATCTATTCATGTAGGATAAGGGCAACAAGCCAACTTCTCCCCTTAATTTAGACCACATGAGTCTCCCACACAATCCCCTTGAAGATTTATACCCAGAGAATGGAGACTCTCCACTGACTCAGGAAATCTTGCCGCTCTACATGATTACCATAATTTGAAGAGGTAAAATGTTTACAAGGAAAGGCAAAAATTCTCAAGATTTGAGCTTGCTGCTCTTTGTTAGAAGTTCAGAAATTAGGCACTCGTATTAATACTGGAACCATACTTTGTAAATAGCTGCTTGGAAAAGGACATTGCTCCAGTAAAAACAGTATTATTTCTAGGTCTGATGGAAACATCAAAGAATGAGTATTTCCACTTCCAGGTGATCCAAATACCCATTTTCTCAGAGATCTTGGAAGAGGAATATTTAAGGATGATAGTAACAGAAGTTTCCAGAATGAGCTTCTGCTCCACACAGTGTTTTTTACAGACATAACTCTGCTGTACACTATAGGCAGTGGCTCTAGACATTGCAAATTTTCTGTGTCTAAGAATGGCCATGAAAATCCTTAGGATCATCAACACGTTTTGGAAACAGAAGTATATCATAGCACAAGGCAGAGAGTGAACAGTTAACGTCCAAACTACAGAGTTTTATAAATTGTCCTCCCAGGCATCTTTAACCACAAACCTACACCGGAACACCTTACTGGGCATCATCCCCCATCCCTTATGGCTGGCTGTGGGAGCTGGAAACCAATGCAGTCATACCAATTCATTGGACTGAGGTTATAAAAGGAGCTTTGCAAAGTCAGAAAATACCAGAAGACAGAGCTATGATCTCTCTGTGAAAAGGCTTTATACCAGTGACTTTACCAATACGGCTTGCTTTTGCTGACTTTGTCCTTTTTTTTTTTCAGTAACTGTTCACTGCCATTTTTCAGCGTATGTAACTCTTTTCCCAGGGGCAGAGATCAGTTACAGTAATACTCTGAGCTCAAAAGGATGGAAGCTGAAAACTCTATGTCAGCTAAATATAGATACAGTTGGGTTTGCGTAAATGAACTTTACCTGTAAAAGTCAAAAGTGCATAGCACATTGTGATAGCTAAGTCCCTGATTACCTCTCCTCAGAAACGAAACAGATTGACAAAGCAAAAACATCCACAGACAAACCAGGTCCTAATTATATGATTGTGCCAAAACTAAGAGCTATATAAAGGGAGTAACAGTAAATTATCTCAGCTGCTGCATGAAAATCAGAAAAAAAAAAGTTTTGCCATCATGTTCTTTAGCATGGCTTTCACTTGTTAGAGTTGGTAATTTGCCTGTTTTGCTTTTTGGCTTTGAGAACTCAAAGTCCCATTTTTCCTCATAGTCCAAAACCGTCCTGTCCTGTGCCCGTGGTTCCAGTTTGCAAACTGTGCCCACCTGCAGAATGGCCATGCCCTGCATCTATGCCATGCGATGGAGAACCATGCAGAGATCCCTCAGCTAGCTGAGACCTGACAGGCCAAGTCCCCACTGTGGTTTATAATGGGTAGGGCTAACTCAGGTGCCAACCAGACATGCCATTAGTTTTCTTAGAAAAGAGTCCCCTGTAGTGAAAAATCAGGTTCAGATGAATTAAAGGCTGCTTACAGGAAGGATGCTGCTGCTGGGTAACAGGGATGCTTTGCTCAATTCCACATGAATTTCCAGTGAGTCCAAAGTTTGGACAAACCCATTAATCTGCACAAACTTCTGTTTTCCCACATAAGAAGCCAGGGTATAAATGCTCCCTTTCCTTAGGGAGAGGCAAACCCTCTCACACTCCCCATAGAGACCAATTGCCAAAAGCTGTAAAATCACTGAGAAATTCACAGTCCCATTCCACAAGCATTTGATCTTTATACTAAAGTAGACCAAGGAATAAAACATAGAAATTAATGGCCAAAAAATGGGGAGTTAAAATCTCAGTGATCAAAATGATGTCAAAACATAAATCCACTAAGGAAGGACCGGTGCTGCCTGTCACACAACAGCTACTGCCTGCCCTCCTCCTCTGGTGCAGAGCCTGACCTACTTGATACATGTTCCTGCACTAAGGCCCCAGCAATAAGTCTCTTAGACCCCTCAAATCGCATTCCAGACTTATAATTGCAAAGCAGCTGTCAGCTCTGAGCCCTGCCATCGAACCTCCCCATCTGTTCAGCCCATCTAGCATTACAGCCGAGGACAGCATGAAGGCTGAAACCGTATCGTACGTGAAGAGAGGACCTGCTGCACTGCCCACAAGGCCAGACGAGATCACTTGCGCTTTCATGGTCTTGAAATCTTTCAGGTTTCAGAAGAGTAGTGGGCAGAGGCCGATCAGAAGAGGGGAGAAGGGACACAGGCAGAAGGATCAAATTCTGCAACATGACTCTGGCAGCTGAGTCAAACAGACAGACATCCTTAGCTTCGCTGGGGAGGAGATGTTTGACTCCTGACCAGGCTGAGAATAATTTGAGAGCCCCTTAGAGGAAAACCTGATATCATGACTTTCCCCAAGCCCTCCCCCTCCCCACCTCTTGCTATTAACTCTTTCTGTAGCAGCTGATTTTACACAGTCTTGAATCATCTGACCTGAAATGTATACCTTGAGCAAAAGTCCCTCCCAAATTGGTGTGGTATTGCTTACAGAGAGTACCTGTCTCTGAGTCAAACTGAATAGGGGAACTTGTCCTACAGTCTTTACCAATAATATCAGCAAAGCTCCAGATGAAAGCTAATCACTTTTCAATCTCAAGAACAGCTATAGAAGCGTAGAGGGAGGACTTAGAGATTTGGCTCTGTCTGATTTGCACTAATTCAGCTTCAGGGGAATATACCATGTTTTGTCCAGAAGATGGAAGTACTTTGGCTTTTTATCTTGCCAACACTTAAACCATGACCAAGCAGTGTATACAATCCACATCTCCTGACTTCCCGGACATTTAGACCCTCCCTAACCCCAAGCCCTAAGCCACCGCAAGCATCAGCAGGTGCTAAGAAGAGGGGAGGAATATGTGCCATTCCCCTCCCATTGAAACTGAAGAAAAAAAATGTGCTGTTGCCCTCCCAATACCACCCATGCTGAGTAACGGCGCAAGCAGCTCTGTGCTGAGCTTCAGCGGTCCTTGTGCTGACAGATGTCTGTGCTCAAGGCTACCAGGGTCATTTTCCCTACCCTGCCTTCACAGCTGGGTTCTCCTCCTTTGACCCTGCTGCTTATGCCTCCAGGCGACCTCAGATCACCAAATTCTCTCAGGGTTGGCAAAATGTTCCCCGCTAATCTTCCTGAGGAGTTTCTGCAAGCTGGGACCTACCTATGGAAGACCTAAACCCATACCATGAGCAGCATCTTGCTGACTAGATAGAGCTCCCCATCTCACACTCAGCGTGACCAGGATGCTCCATGACCTGCTGTGGCAGCAGTGCCTGAAGTCCCAATCTGCTCGCCTGGGTCCATGTGAAATTGCACGTTGCCAGAATAACTGTGCCTCCCAGTGCACATGCGTGCATGCGTGTGTGTGCACGCACATGTGCACGTGTGCCGGTGCCTGCGAGCGCCAGTCTCCCACATGGCAGCAGATTGGAGGCAGGAACTAGCGTCTCACAAATTCATTTTCTGGCAGAGGAGGGATGGGGGAAGGGACAAGCGCTCTTTGTCAGCCCACGCAGTAACGCTGAGTCCCAGCCTGGATAAGCCAAACCTCTTAAAGGCACAAAATGTGTGTGCCGCCGGCAGCAGCTCTGCCCTAACTCCCCTGGACCAGCTGGCGCGAGGGCAGCTGTGCATTCAGCAGCTGGGGCAGAAGGGATGGTGACGCATGACGCTGTATCTGGACATCTGCTTTATTGTTTTCTCTTTTAACCTCTGAACCTTTAGGTTCTGAAGGCCAGATCCTGAGCTCTGGGCATGTCCTCCCCGCATAGCCCTACAGACACTGGTACAGCTACTGGTGATGGTTCTCTCATCGTCGCTGACTGGCAAACAGGGTTATGTGTAATCACTGCCACCACATGCAAGCAAACCACACATTCCCAAGTGCACTATCCTTCAATGTCCTCCTTTGGATCTAGAGTCTGGAGGCACATAGAGATGCCAGACAGGACTTTCTGTCTGGGGCAAAGCAAACTGCCTCCGCAATTCACCTGCAGTACTACGCCAAGGCTGCAGTTTGGTATTTTCATCATTCTGGTACCTGTTTCCTCCCTGCCTACACATTGGCATATTCAGAAGTTTTTGCAACCTATCCAGAAAAAATATCCACCACAATAAGAGGATACTGCCTTCCTGAAACCCCTAAGTTCAGAAGGGCCAGCATTTTCCAGGTTATTGCTGGAATCCCCCTCCTGTTGTGGGAGATCTCTAATCTCAGACTGCTGGAAGATCAGAGGACATAGTGGGCAAAAGGTCACTTCGTACCTCTCCCGATTTTCTGTCTCCACCACTGGCTAGAGCTAAAGACAGGAGACAGAGCAACACAGATTTTTAGCCTGGTCCACAAAGTCTGTTCTTATAACAAATAAAGGGACATATTTTACTGCCTGGACAGCTGTTGGCTTCACACATGCCTCCCTATTTCAAAGCAGCAATTAGGAGCAGAGCCGAAAGGGCAACATGTCCTTTACTCTAGATCTCCAGCCAATTCCACAGGCACAGGTTCCACTCACAGACAAGCAGGAATGCTCACGTGGACACTCGGGATATCAAAGCATTTGGGCAGCAACACATGTAGCAACACGTGACAAATCTGCAGCGTAAGATGTGGTTTGCAACCACGTGTAGACTGACATCTCCAAAATGCGCTAGGAAAAACCAAGCACCACGTAGAAAACACTCGCATCGGATCATTTAGACTAATATTTTTGGGTACAGCTTTTCAAGGGCATAACACGGGGTGCTTGCAGCATGTCTTCACCATGAAGGCACTTTACTCAACAGGACATTGCTGCTCATAGCCTGGAAACCAGGGTGATGGAGGAACACCATGAACTGAACTGCCCCAGTTCAGGTTTGGTAGCAGCCCAGTTTCATTCCCATGGTGCAGCAGCACTCGCCCTAGCAACCCCTGTTTCTAGCCCTGAGCTGGTGAGTCCACACACATTGTAGTGAAGAGCTAGAGAACCTGCCAGCTCAGGAGTTGCATCCTGGCTGTCTCTGGATAGCATGTACAAGCCCATATGGACAACTCCAGGAGAAGGGAGACAGCATGATCCAAACTAAGTGGCCATGTGAGAGCAGAAGGACCAAAAGCCAGGTGTCTCTCATCTCAGACACAGTTATCTCAGAACAAAGAACAGGTCGGGCTCTAAAAGACACACAGCTTAGGTTCCTGAACAAGTAGAACGGCAGCATGGACTGTACTGCTGAAACAAAGCCAAAAAAACTGCTACAGGCCAGGCTGGGCACTGTGAGTGACCAATGACCTCACGGTGCCAAGCTTAGTTTGAGAACTAGCACCAGACATCCAACACATGGGTTCTGAAAATATTCCCTGATACCAGGTACTTGAGCAGGAGAGAGGAAAGCACCTTCTACCATCACAAATCAGGGCACAGGGCTCAACTGGACTGTGCCCAAAGAAGCATGATGGTCACATTTGGTGACATTCAGAGGACTATGTCAGGCTACCATAAACACGTAACTCAGGACCATTTAATCAGTTCCTTCTGCAATGATTCCTGAGGGGCCAGCCATTGTTCTCAACATTTATATTGTATGTCTATAACAGCCTAACGTAGATACTGTGTGTATTGTCTATTGCACATTCCTCCTCCTCTCTAAAGGCATATGTAGTCCTCTCACATGGAAAAATATTACTGAGGAGAAGGCAGTTTGAAATTCTCACCTATCAACAAGTCATGACACAGCCCAGTCTCCAACCGTCTGTACTTGGCTTGCTAACACACAAATAAGAAAAATCTTTCTGTCTTCAATAGGATTTTAGCTCATCTTAACCATCTGTTTGTTTTTGGGTTTTTTTCTAGTAACAACAAGTCCTTTTGGGAAGTTCCAAGGATATCAACCTAAACAACCCTTATAAGGCCTTATCACCTAAATATTGGAGATGGCATCTTTCCTGAAGACCAGTAATAGTAATTTTCACCAGTATGAAATACATAGTTTTTAAGTGCTTGCTTTACAGCAAAGTTTAAACTGGCAGTTTTATAATGAACTCTGGAAGCTGAAATTTGATTGCTTGTTCAATAAATATCAAGAGCAACTGACCTATGCCAGAGGAAGATTTCACAATTTTGTATTTTTAATATCAAAAATACATTTTCTTTCCAACTCCCAGAAAAGAAAGGATAGAAAAAGAAGCCTGGAATTGACCTACTTTCATTGCCAAATAAGTCTGTTATTGAGCCAAAAGTATTCTATCAAACTTCTTATTGTTCTTAGCAAAGCAATGCCGTTTCTATGAATTCAGAATGATTTGTGAAAAGCAACCTCTCATTTTGTGACCTGCAAATTTCTACAGAAGTCTTTCAAACAGTTCCAGAGCACCCAAACTTAGGAAATTGCCCCCGTGAGACAATTTCTATAATCTCCTTGATCTTTCCCACTTCTTAAAGTGATGGTGGTTACAGCTGCAGAATACAAGCTTGCCAAATGTTAGCCTTTTATCTATGGCCCCCTTAGTATTTGATAGTTTTTCTAATCCCCAGCTTCTAAATTTATGTGATAAACCAAGAATTTCTGCTTTTGGTAAAAAAAGGAAGAAAATGTTTTAGCTCTCTTGATTGCAAAGTGCAGCTTCAAGTTATGAAACCTGGAGGCTACAGCACCGGACAACAAATAAAAGTAAGCACAAACTCATTTTTATTTTAAAAATGTAAATGCAAATCTCACGATCTTCTGGAGCCTTATGCATGATGCTGTGAGTGCTGCAAGTTGGGATCAATGGAATAAGCTCATTCTCAAAGAAGTTGCTTTTACCCTTCTCAAAATTATCTAATTTCTCAATTCAAGACTATATTGTCACAGGCAGGACTGATCTTCTGGTGAGATGACAGGATCTGGTGGATGAGTCTTAGGGCGAAAGTGTCCTTCTTACTGCTGTCTGGGAGAGCACACTCTCCATAGCTGTGCCAAAAGTCCTCCTGTCACCACAGCAGCTACCCCCAGCCTTTCATAGCAAGTTTGATGCCCAGCCTGTGATTACATCTTTCCACCTACTGATGCCAACTGCAAAGTGGGTCAGTGGAGAATCTGAACAGCAATCACATGAGTGATCTTCTTGATAGTAAGGAGGGAGGACTCAGGACAGTCCCCCTTATAGCTAGGAGAAGGATGAAGCTACCGTCAAAAGATCATGACACTCAGATAAAGATGAGGGAGAGGGAATGGGACTGGAGGCAGATCACTTGGGAAGATGTCTGTTATCTCAGAGGAAAGAACTTCAGAAGAACTTGGCCTTGACTCTGACCCTAGAGATGCACATCCACAGCAAGCTACCCTTAGCCAGGTGTCTCATAAAGATCACCAGCTCTAAAAATTTGCAACATTTTAAAAACAGCACTAATTTTTGTACAAGCTTTCCAACCTAAAGTGTTTTCTGGCTGTCTTGTATATTACTCATTTGGAGAGGGGAAACTTTTCACTCCCCCTTCCCATGTCTAAGAAGTCAGTAGACACCTCACTGTTCACTGCACAGTTCCCCTTTCAGGATCCAGTTCCAGCCTTGATTAACCCATAAATGCTTTGTTGGAACAAAGGATGTTCCTAGCATCCTTAGCCTTTGACTTCAGAAGTCTGTTTTGCACCCAATCTCTTTGCACATATGCACAGATAACATAGAAAAATCCTTAATGTAGCTGGATTTTGCTGCAAGAGAGCAGAGGGGAAGCTATTGTTGTCAAATGTCAAATGATGTACAAAAAATAGGATGCATCTTCAGGATACACTGTCTTTACAAGAACTAACTTTTTTTTTTTTTCTTTTGGCTTTTAGACCAGCTTACACAGAGCACAGCCCCTTTAAAAATCAGGAGGAACTTCTTAAAAATTGTAACTTGGACATGGACTTGTTGAGATCATGTCCCAGCTTCACGGACTCCGTAAGTGAAATCGTGGTCTGTGTAGGCTGTCAGATACAGTGCACAACAAATTCAGATGTTCAGAATTTACCAAGAACTTGGGACAAATCTGGAGAAATCAAAACTATCCCATTTAATTAGGATGCCTGCCAACTCTAACATCACATGTTCAGACCCGGCGTGCAGCACAGAATACATTTCTGATGGCCAGATCTCTTAACAAGTGGTTTAGCATCAAGAAGAAAATCCTCTTGTCCTCTCACTATTTACAGTCTCCAGACAGGATACAGAAATCTCTCCAGATCCACTTGGATAGAGAAAAAGCAAACTCACACATCACATCACGGGCACTTGTGCAACCCATTGGTCTAGGATCCTGGAGGAACACAGAGCTCCTGGGAGTGCTGTTCAACAGCCTGAGAACTCCTCACCTAGAGTTACCCTGGCATTAGGGGGGGCAAATGATAACATCCCTACTTTTGTCCTGAGATATTTGTGAGTAACTGCTGACCCCAACAGAAGCTGCAGCTGGGCACCTGAGGACAAAATTGGACTTCTGTTTTTTCAGCTCAGCATTCCTAGTTCTGTGCCAGAGCATTTCTAAAGCACGGTTTTCCATTAAATTTTCCAGGTTACAATATTTCCATAAATGAATGCATAGCTCAGAGAAAGCCCTGAGGTTCATAAAGAACATCTTCTATATCTTTTAAGTACCACGAAAGTCTTGCTAGTGCCAGGGAGGACGTGTGGAGCATAGACCCACAGGCCTGCACCATGGACCTGGAGAAAGATAGCCAAGTTGATGCTGCACTCATCTACACTGAAAGCCACATTTTCTTGTATGTGTCCACAAACCCTCCCTTTGCACTTCCAAGAGCACAGGATTCCCAGGTCTCGGAGCTCAGTCAGTGCAGCGCTGCCACCGCTCTGCTCCTGCAGCCGATCTCTTTGCCATGGAGCTGCTTGTGTGTGAAAACAAGTTACAAGCGCAGGCTGCCACCGGGAACTTGCAGTGGGTGTCTTCAGGCAAAGAAAAATGTCCTCGTTCTCCACACTAATTGCACACTTGTGATGCCCAAAAAGAGCAGTCAGGCGACAACTCCATCATTGCTGACTGCTTTGCACTTCTTTTTTTTTTTCCTCTCCTTTTTCTCCAAGCACATAATTTACTCTGCTTGAGGGAGCCTATTGAGAGTATATCTGTCTGCAACAAGCTCCTTCTGGGAGAGCTGGACTGGTACACGCTGAATGGAAAGGCAGCCCACCCCGTTTCTGAGAAGATCAGGCAAAGGAAGGGGACAGGGAGTTCAGCTGGGCTCTGGCATGCAGTGGTGGCACCCGTCCGTCCCACCTCCTCCTCCCTGCGCTGCCTGAACATTCTGTGCTGCTGCTGGCTGCCCGGGATGTCACCATGAATAAGTATAACTGTCAGATTAAATCACTGCCTGGGTGGGATCTGCTGAGCCTACGACACACATTCTGGGCACCTAAGTCAGGCCAGGGAATCTGTCCAAGAAAGAGATCTAACTGGAGCCACTTCACATGGCAAATCAGCTTTGGGGCTCTAGGATGAAGTATATCCTGCCCTGTGTTTAAAAGGGCTAGAGGGTGGGAGGAGGAGACATATAGACTCCCTTTGCTGCTAATGCACTTGTAGAATAATTGTATTTAAGTCCCCAGAGGCTCGGAGCAGGAGGATGAAATGACAGCTATTGCTGACAAAGCAGAGCTTTGGGTAGGGGAGTGCAGTGAGCCAGCGGGCTCTAAGTAGTGATGGTCAGAGGGATGGCAAAGGTTTATTGCTGCCACTCAACCCCCAGAAAGGGCCAGGCTTTATCTAGAAGCCCCTCCCAGTGATAGGCTCACTGCAAGTTCTAGCTGTTGGAGAGAAACTTCACCCCACCAAAGTTCTCACAGCTTCTGGCACCGTGATGGTGCCATCCACGCATTCTCTAACCTTGCCTGGGCTCAGGCCATATTCTCCAAAATTGCCAGTGCACTCCTGGTGGGCACATAACACAGAGAGCATTCACTGGGCCAGTCCTCTCAGCAAAGCAGAGCTATCGATCTGCTTTCCTAACAGCTTCTGGAAGGTTTGGCCCTACTTGTCTCCACAGGTCTGTCTCTACCATGACTCCATTTCACCAATGGCTCACCAGAACTGTACCCCTCATTGCTCTCCCAGGCATTTCAGAAGATCTCAGGGAGAAAAAAACAGACAGAATGATAAGCAAACATACTTGTTGAGAAGATAAGTAACAGGAAGTCATGTATGGACACTCTCCCTCTCACTTGCAGATTGCTTTCATGTGAAAACAAGAGCAAACTTATTCTGTACCTGCAGTTTCAGCTACAGCTACATCACCACCAATTCTAAGTGTGCTAATGTCTGTAACATTTTCCATTGATCTCTCTTCCTTCCACTTTAAATATTTTTCCTGTCGCCAAGGGTTTTTGAAAACCAGGCTGTTCTGGAAGCTGGGTTTCTTACATACATTTGCCACCTGCCTGTGAGTGGAATGCTAATTTTTGATGAGTATTTACTGCCGTGCCATACCTTAGCATGGGGAAAGAGGAGCCCGCTTGCCCTTGCTTTAACCTTTGGTGACCGTGGCACCAGGCCAAAGATCCATCTCTGAGTGGCTTCATTCACAGCTGACTGTTTAATCAGGCAAAGCAGCACTAGTTTAAACAAACTTCCCTTGAATGTGCTCACTGAATGAATAGTAATGACCATAACACTTTATGCTAATATTGTGTCTTTCACCCAATGCCATGGCAATGCTTCACAAGGGGGGACAAATTTATTTATCTTTATTTTTATGAAGACACCTGTGGGAAAAGTGAAGTATAATAAGGTGAAACGCTTCCGTAGAAGTCATTGGTGGAGACAAGGGAGCAGAACCCAACGGAAACATTGCCAATCTCTGGCTCTAACCACTACACGTTACTCCCCAAGCTGATGAAAATATGGATGTTCCCAGACCTAACCTCAAAGCATGCTGCTCTTTAGCAAATCTCAACGCTGCCACTGTTTTCTTACTGACACTGATATAAAGAGTACAAACAGTACTGTGGCTGTGTCTGTTAGCCTAATCAAAGACCATGAGGTCCTTAATTAAGACAACTGAAAGGCTAACTGACCTTTAGTCCTTCCTAGCATCCCACAGGAAAGATCTTACCACTAAGAAGCTACTTTGTGCTCTCCAAAAGCCACCAAAGAACCCGCCTGTTCCCAAGCTCCTACTCAGTCTGTTGGTGGCTCTCGGAGGTGAAAAGTGATGTGTGTCCCTGTGTATTAGCCACGCTTCTCTGCTTTGTCGGGATTCGGTCCAGCTGCACGTGGGGACTCACTTTTGACATGTTGACCAGCCATGTGGTGGGTTTCTGTGAGCCAAACCAAGCCAAGCAGCGTGGTGCTTTTCCATAAAGGAAGGAATGGGAAGAAGCTGGTTAAGAATATGCAGAGAAGAGAGCAACAACAAAATAAAGAGGGAGTTCTGAACACAGGAGGAAGGTAAAACTGGGATTAAAAGGAGGGAGAACTACAGACACAAAGAGAAACTGCACACAGATGGCCACATCTGCACTAGGCACAGCACAGATCTCAGGCTGGTGTTTGCCAAGCCGTCAGAGTGAAGATCCAATTAAAATGAAAGGCAGAAGGCTGCTGCCTTCAGCGGAACACTGCTCCCTCCCTATGAGATCACTCAACACGCGCCTGATGCTGTCACTGACCCTACATTGTCCCGACAAAGTCATTCTCCATGACACCCTGCAGAGGAACAGTCATTTGTAACAGGCTGGGGGGTGGAAGGAAAATGATGGGGCAGGGGAAATATTGGGCCCCACAGTGGGAGGCATGAGCAATAACCAGACAACCCAAAGCATCCAGCCTCACAGAGCTGTGCACAGGGGACACTGGGACTGCAAATCTTGCTAGGTTTACAGAAAGGAATGTAAGCTTAATTTGTGGCAGTGGGAAGCCACTAGGGATTTAGGGAAATTAGTAAAAGGAGGTGTTGCTGCGCTACTTTATAGGAACTTGACATGATGTTCAAATGCTGTCTGTTGGGAGCCTGGATTACTTTATTATTATTTTTAATAACTCCAGAGGGCTTTCTTTTGCAAAGGAACTCAAGCTGAGATGGTGGGTTTGTATGTTCACTATTCATTTGGAGGGAGAATTGTTTGATGGATGCTGAAGTTTATATTTCTTTTGCAATGAGAATTGCTGGAATGTTTTGTGGCCCATATCTGTGTTCTCATTTTCACCACGCAGTTATGTAAGACTCTGAAATAATAAAATAATGCTGGCTTTTTAAAGGAAAGAAATGGTTGCATGTGCTCCCAGTGTGATGGCCTGCGTGTGGTATTCAGTGAACAGCAGAAGTCTGATCCGTAGGGTCCATTCTGATGGGTCTCTGACATCCATCAAGATTCTTTGTTCTACCGCTGGGAAATGAGAAGGAATCTGTGCTTCAGAAGCACAAAGGATTACTGGATTTGTGTGTGTGCTCCAGACTGTATAGATATGAATTAACATCAAAGTGTAGATCTCTCATTGCCCTGATGTGTGTATTTTGGGGGAAAGAGAAATGGGACATTTCCAGCACTGAGAGAATCCGGTAATGTCTGCTGTTCACCCGATTTCCCTTGTGTCCATTCATTCCCTTTTTTGAACGCAATGATATTTTATTTTACAGAGGAACGGACACAAGGTCATTTGAGCTCAAATCAAATATTAGCTTGTCATCTAATCCAAAGCACTTCATCATGCACAGCACAACTGATTTCTTTATCTCCCAATATTTCCTGAGTTGCAGGTGTCTACTCAATCTCTGATCTCCTGTTATGCCAATTCCATAACTTCCCCGGGCATCTTGATCCACAGCTACAGTACTCTACATAAAGGTTTACCTAACGTTTAGTTTAAATTACCTTGCTACAGCCTAAGTTGATTTAATTCTGTTCCCTCTTCATTAACTAACAAGTATAATTGATGCTTTATTTGCTTTTCTCAGTAGTAATAGAAGGTTGCATAAACTGTTTCCCAATATACCATGTTGTAACATGACAGGCTAACTAGGTGTTAAAATACAGAGCAATAAACAATTGATGATAAGAGATTAATATTAATGCACTGCAGAGACTGGGAAATCAAGCAACAGAGGATCAGGAATTCTAAAGGAACTAAATATTGTTTCTGCCCTTCTTTAAATGCAAATTCAGAGTGACTGCATTAAATGCAAAGTGATTCAGGATGAGTCTGTACCAGGCTAAGAACCTGAATTAAAGTCCCAACTGTTGTACAAAAATACAGACGTGTTTTTTTTATGAAGCTTTGCTCCTTCAATGAGCTTCTACTGACTGCAGTTGGTCTCTTACTCAGTTCAACTAAATGAGTGTAAGTACATTTATGTAAGAGAAATATACCAATCTACAGTAGGGATTTGAGAAATAATTTTGTTAAGTCTGTGTAGTTTCTCTGTGTAGAATGACCCTTCATGTAAATGAGGCCCAGTGGCTCAGAGTCCATGGGAGGAAAGTCTCCCAGGGTTCTCACATGTAGCATCCACCAAACACATCCCCAGGGAAAGCAGATTTGCTGCTCTTTTCCCATACACATGAAACAAGAATCAGCTCAAAACTGATCAAAGCAAGAATAAGCTGCTGCTGCTCCAAGATCTTAGGAGGATACATCTAAACCAAGGCATCTATAATAATAAGGGGTTCTGCTTTTATGTTGCTTCCAACCATGCTGGGAACATCCCCAAGATCCTTTGCCAACATGGCTGTGATGAAATGCAACAGATAAGATTTCCTCTGCCCTTTTAAGAGAAAGTTTGAAAGCCCAGGGAGCTCTGCTGGAAGATAATGGGACACAGGCTGTCCATTTTCTCCAAAGGATCAAGATTAATGACAGGCAGATGATTAATTCAAACAATGATAAAAAATTCCACTGAATTGTTACAAGATATTCTAAATTGGCTTTTCCACCTTTACAATCTAGAAAATCTGAAAAGATCCATTCTCAGAAGCAATTAAGATGACAATCTGGTCCCTATCTTCAGGTTTCATCAATTCCCATTCCAAATCTACTTGCACACAAATACTGGCAACCTGCAAGAGAAGCTGTTATATTGTAAATCAATCAGCTATCCTGTAAGACAGGAACTGAAGCCTCTGCTTTTATTAGTAGAAAGAACTGAGTCATTTGCCATGACTACATGCTTCTTGATATAATTTACTGTTTCTGCTGATCATTACAGAAAAATCCACAAAGCAGTGCACAGCTCCTTCCTTAAATTTCACACCAACATATATTGAGAACTAGAGATGGACAGAGACTGATTTTTGCATCTGAACATCCTTCCAAAGTTGGACCTGCATTTATACTTTGCAGCACACCCCTTCCTGAGCCACAAGAGAAATGGGAGACATAGGCTGTGACACAGACCTGAAGTGAGGGACAATTTGTGTCAGATGTTGATTTCTTCCTTTCACAGAAATAGCTCTTTCTGGACTCTCTGCACAAGGATTCTTTGTTTTGCTGTGAACACTTAGAAGAGGGATGTTCCATTTGCCCAGAATATAACTAATTTTATACAGAAATTCATGACAAATAAGAGGTAGTTTAGGTCTCTCTCTGGCATGACAGGGGAAAGAACTGGTGAACAAATGGATTGCCATGGGGAAGATTGCTTCAGTCAGAGAGACCAACCATGATTTGGTGACTACAGCGGGACCACACAGAGCTGTCATTTCAGAAAAGGTTGTACTTTGACTAGCAAGTGAGGAATGCTTAAGATGATTGTCCTATTGGTAGCTATTGTCTTCATATTAATATAAGAAGCACCACTAAAATTTTTAAACAGCTTCTTATAGTCATATTCTGGAAAGTATTGCTTATAAATTATATAAATGTGTCTTAAAGAGCATATTCTCAAAACATATAACTGAATCACTCATTCATACTTCCTGTTCCCACCTATCTATGGTATTTTTTGGGTGCTGATGACCTTGGCAGTTAAAAGCTATTTCTATATGCAGGATACGTAGGAAACGCATAAGAATGTTCAGGTTGTCTCATCATAACCTCATCTGCTAAAGATGTTATTTAGTGCTATCTTCCAAGAATTTGTGCTAACAGGACTGAAGGTGAATCATTTGCCTGAAAATTGTCCTTCTCTTCTTAAAATGGGAATCTTCTTTTGGTGCACTCTTATGCTGCGATAGTTTGGCTGGAACTGTGAAATTTAGATTTGAATGCAAACTTCAACTACCTTGCAAGTTGTTGAAATCCCAAGGTTTGTAGACAGCCAGGATGACTTGAGCTCAAATTTCCCTAAACCATGATTAAGTTTGAACATAGGGAGAGTAACAGACTTGTGTAATACAGCATGTGCTGTTGAAACAAATCTGGATCAAGCATGTCCCATCGGGCCTGCTACAACTGTACCTAAAGGAAGTGAGTAAGAGAAAACAATTTCCCTGACATGATGCTTGTTCCTGTGCCCGCAGTTTGGACTGGTTTGTGCTGAGCTTTGCAGAACAAAACAGATCAGTAGCTGCCTCAGAGCAATAGGTGTGAATTCTCTGAACTTATCCCCATCCCAGAGGCAGAGACTGGGGAGCAGGTAGGGAGGAAAAGAAGGCAGTGTCCAGTCCTCTACCTGCTCCTCAGCCATCCCAGAACCCTGGTGAGATCACAGAGTGCTAAAAATCCACTACATTCCCTTGGGAGCCCAAGCTGAGCCTCCACTGCTTGAGGAATAGGAAAGGTTGGGTATCTTTGCTGCCTCAAATGAAAGCTTACTGACATTGATCTGTTCTGTGGCTATTGTTTGAGCCCTCTTTCCATCAAATAATTTTCTCATCATAATCTAATGACCTTATTCAGCCTAACAGAGTGGTACTGAAATTCATTTCCCACAGAATCTCACACCCAAACAGTATTGTTACAGGTCTCTGTGGACTTGCACTGAAATAATTTTTCCGTGTGAAGTGACATTGTTTCTTCTCCCTGCAGACTTCCATTGAGACCATTTTCCTGTTATATCTCACATATTATAGGGCTGTTGGTCTCCACAGACTGACTCTCTTTGGAATAGCTTTCCACGGAATTTCACATTTTAGATGCCATAATCGATAACCTTAGACTAGCACGAAGTTGTTCCCCCCTAAAATTTCACATTCAAACAGCATCACTTCAGTTCTCTCCAGACTTGCATTACAATCCATTTCCCGTTGTAATGACATTGCAAAGGACACGTTTTAGTTGTTGGTGTTACATTAATGTTGCAGGCAGTTTACACTTCCGTGACTAGACGTTGCCGTTCAGAAGCTTGTGCCACTTCTGAGTGCCAGACCAACTGGACAAAAAATGACCCTTACAAAACAATATTCCTAAGGATATGGAACAAACTAACACAATACAGCTGCAACAACTTTGCCGGTAGCATAAGAATGCCAGGCTGTTAACTCCAACAAATGATTTCATTTTTATCATGCTAGAATTTGCGCTCTCTTTTATTTCATTATTCTTTCAGTGTACTGAAATCCTTCCCTTCACTATGAAGTCTTTGGTCACTCACTCTTCTCTTTCCTGTGCTGTATCCAACTGGTACTTTCTCCTTGTCTCCCACTACTGTTTTCCATTTATCTACTGGAATGTAATTTCAAAGACACTTGCTGATGGCCTTCTCATTTGCCTCTTTGGCCTCCTGTCAAACTAACAACCTATCCTAGAGCAAAATCAATTCCAGTCTGCTAAAAACTAGTGACATGGGTTAAAAATAAGGAACCCTCAGATTTGCTTTTTTGCTTTGTGTTTGTTTCTCCCCCCTTTCAATCTGCTGTTATCTGAACCATTGAGGAGGTTTAATTCCTAGATTTTTCTCTGCAAACTAGGACCTAGAAACTTCTATTTTTATGAGAGTCATATGAAAGTCAAAAATCACATGACTCAAGGGGCTATGGCTTTATGAACAACATGAAATATCTTCAAAGTGCAGCCTGAGGAAATCATAAGAAGTGACTCTGCAAGGACCATAACTGGCATGGGTAGAAAGTTTCCACCTATTTCATACCCAGTGAGCACATGAAGAGTGGCTCCAGTGTTGCTACCTCTTATCTACATTTCCATGAAACCCTGGACTTAATAATCCTGTCCTAGTAAAAAAACCTCGGATTCCTGGAGAGTAGGAAGCAGTAGAACAGGCTTGTTTAAGGCTCAAAATCTGCAATACAATTCAGAAGGGTGAAACATCTGATAAAACCAGCTCTTCTTCCCTAAATTCAACAGATTTCTCTCTAGGTGAATAAAACACCTTGGCTGCATCATCCAGCATGTATTTCAGCATGTAACCATGCCCTTCAGGCTAATGTCCCTTAGAGTATATTTGGAGAGAAAAATTTCCTGTTGACATAGCTGTACAGCTACTACCACGGGTTGTCCTGTACCAAGCACACGTCCTGCAAGCACTCAAACCATGCAACTATTTCACACAGGGTTATTGTGTAAGTTTCTAAGGGTGATGTTTGGGTCATTCTGGATTTGAACAAGATTTCATCAAATCTATGTCACTGACCTCTTACACTAAAAGTATAGGTGCAAGTCCCTCAACCAATAGTAGGTTGTTGTCTGCTAGCAAGTGATCCAGAGGGCAATGATACACTTGTCAATGTGCTTTATTTTCAGCCAGAGGTCTCATCAAGGTCAGGGTCTCACCGTACCTGGCACTCTACAACAAGGGAATAAAGCAAAGCCTTTGCCTCAAAAAGCCTACTCTTTGTAAGAGTTCAAAAACAAGCTGCAAAAGCCAAGGCTACGGGCTAAGAGGAGAAGCATAACACCAATGACCAGAAAGCTCCACCTGCTCAGTGCTCTGTGTGCTCACGAGGAATGGGAAAACACACAAATTCAAGCCTTTGCTCTGCCTGAGTCAGGCCTAGGACATGTCCCTGGGTCATTCCAGTTAAATGTCCCAACTATTATTTTCTAATTCAGTTTCTGACCCAGTCTATTTTGTATAAATAATTTAATACAAATTGGGCCAAAACTAGTGCATAGATGTGAGACAGCTGCTTTACAGCCTGGCAGCAAAAGCCAAGCTTAAGTTTCTCATGATAATTAGGCAGAGTTGGATTTGAATCCTTGCTCACTCCTTTTGCAGGTCAGTTCTGTAGCACTTTTGCTCCCAGCTAAGCTGGGCTAGAGCTGACTTCCACATCTGCTCCAGCTGATTCTTGACAAATCAGCATTTATGAAAGAAAAGAGCCTTGTTAGAAAGCTCCTGCAGAGCTCCTTACTGATAAGCCTGTGTAGCTGGACATGTTAGCTACTGTCCAGCTTCATGGCTCCAAGTAATGTCACCTTATCTCCAAATGCTGCTCAACTTCGCAACATTAGTTTGTTGATTTCTCTCAGGCATCCCAGCAAGAGCACAGCTTAGGCTTGGATTTTGACAGGTCTTATTTTTAAGCCAGGTCTTATTTTTAAAAACAAGGTTATTTGTTTCCCCCACCAGACATATTTCACTCTCTTGCAGTCATTCTAAAATATGAGTCAAAGTTTTCCAAATCCAATAGATGTGCTTTAGGTAACCTTTTGTTTCATTCTGACGTGTGCATTGTATGCATCAGTTGAACCCTTTGATTTGCCCCCTCTTCCTTCAGCCATTCAATTTACCTCTTGGCACAAAGTGCACCTCAGGCAGTTCTTAAATATCACAGCTCTGCAGCAGAGCTCTTCAAGATGTACACGTGAATACCTCGTCCACCTCATTAAGATCACAGTCCAGATAATGACCTCCCCAAAAACTCATACCGATCACGCACTTAATAGGGTGAAAATCTTAAAGATTATATTAGGTAGATGAATATATTAGCTAGGAGCATCTGAAATTATTCTGTGAGAAGCCCTAGGGAGTTTGAATTAACAGGAGAAGCAGAGCATGTGAAAAAAACCCTCTCAATGTCACTTTGTGCCGAGCATTCAAAAACCACACACAAACTCCATATAAACTTGGCAAGTGCTTCAAGGGGCACAATCACCATAAATCTGGGATAACACTGTAGTCTATTCAAAATGATTTTTTAAAGTACTGTTCTGTTGATGATGTCTTTGTTTTATTTCATCCGGCTTAGACCATTCTAGACTGGCTATGTTTTTCTTTTGTTTACAGAAAGTGTCTCAAAGCCATAAGTCTCTGAAAGTCATCAGCATTATTATTTCTGTGGAAATGCAGCTCAGATGTGGACAGGCTGAGTACACAAGTGTAAGCTGTGAATGATACACACGTAACCCTTAGTAGCTACAGGTTTCAGTTCTCACCTTGTTCCTCACTTGGTACAATGGGTTATAGTGTGGCCATATTGCTATCTTGACTTTTTCCCCTAAAAAGTTATGCACTTTTTTTTGTGTCCTTGAAATACTACAAACAATTACCCCCAAATCCATTCAGAACAGATATAAAACAAACAAACAACTTAGTTATGGAAGCTAAATACCACACTCAAACCCTTCCCAGTAGCATATTTCCAGGTGACATATTACACCGTGGATACAGTTTAGGATAACAACAGGCATGGAAAGAATATGACACAATACTGCCCAGTGTCAGCGTCCAACTCCAAATTCTGCAGTTGATGGCTTTGGGAAGAAAAGCACCAGAGTGACAAGCAACACGTTGGGAAAGAATTACAATTTCAGGATTGTTTATGGCCATGGAGAAAATTAAATATGAAAAGTGTAACATGAATTGCACTCAAGAATCAGCTTAGAAGAAGAAAAGATGCTGTTTGTCTGTCTTTAAGATATGAGCGTGTACACCTTGGATTGCCCCTGAATGTACTTAACTGTAGCACCTGTAACACCTCCCACTCGAGAGCTGAATCTGTCAGCCACAGGAAAAGAAAATTAGGTGCCTTCTCTTCTTCCTTATTAAGAATTTATAAATTCTTTTCTGATCTTTTTTTAACAAAAAGAATATTACTTTTTTGAAAATACAGAAATGAATGAGAAAACAGATTGATTAATTGTCCGAGTCCTTGCCCTGCTTGTGGATGAATGGTTTAGTTTAAATAATAGCATTTTTTTCTAATATGAAACGCATATAAAAATCAGATCGCAAAGGGTGTCCTACCCACCAGCAGCTCACTGACAGCTGCAATGTTGTATCTTATGCCAATCAAATGGAGCACTGTAGGAGATGTAATATATATTTAAGAACACTTGGATGCTTCAGAACACAGTCAAGTGAAGAAGATAAAATAAGAGGGCAGAGGTATCTGACAAATAGACGAATATGGCTACAGAATATATCCAGTAAAAGCATATACTATCTTCCCTACCTAAAGAGGAAAAAAATGTTAGCACAGTTTACACAGTGCTGCAGTAGGATTACAAGTATCTTAAGGGAGCTGGTACTGTCCCCGCGGGAGCCTGTGTACTGAGGCAATAGAAGAAACAGTGTGATGAAAATGAGGGATATATTTGGAGACATCAGAGAGCAATTTGAACAGATACTTGGTGAAGCAAATGATTCCCAGGACCGATTGCCCCTCATTGGGAGTGCTACCATTGTACTCTGTGAGAATAGAATTGGCCCTGAATGCTTTGCACCAATGAAAATGAGATGTAATCTCTTCTAGCACAAAATGGAGCAGTTTGGACTTTTTTATTGACAATCTATGTATCAGCCAGCAGAGTCGAATGGAAAAGGCACTGAATGAAGGGTCAGGAACCCCTCCATCTTACCCACCTTTATGAAGTGGCTGAAGATCAGGGAGTGAAAAGTAGTCATTCCAGTTATCATCTATGTGGGGTATGAGAAATCTTCTTTTGAACTGGAACACGACTATGTGTCTGAAGTGGCATGTTTTAAAGACTTTTACAGAGGGAGTTTCTTGACTCTTACTGAACCTATGAAATACTGAAAATTATATTGATTTTGTTTTTAACTAGAATTAAATTATTATCACTGTCATCATGTGATGAAAAGGAGCTGTATCCAATGCTTTGAGATAGTATACTTACAATGCAGGAGTCACAGAAAAAATGTCAGGGGAGTACAACCTGGGAACAAAGATCGTGTTTGAAGTCAATATTTTGCTAAGATCACATGAAATTGGTAGGTAGAGACAACAAAGCTACCATTCCTAGAGTTTAAAGCAGTTTAAAGCAGTATTTACATGACATATTTCTGCCAGCAGCTGGCAAACAGTGTTGAAAACAGACAGTAATTTAGGAGAATACTCCACTTGGTGCCTGAAATCATTCTCCTCCCCAAGGCCTCTGTTGTCCATTGCCACTATCTTGAGAAAGAGAAAAAAAAGTAGAGAAAAAAAAAAGAGCAGCTATTCACAGGCAAAACCAGGAGGCATTCGGGCATTCTACTCCATTCTTTGGTTAGTCATTATTACTGAAATCTTACATCAATCATAAATTGAGCTGGAAAAAGGGGGGGTTTCCCCTCTAAAAATTAACCTGAGTTAAAAAATTAATTCCTAGATTCATATGCATACCTAAAATTTCCACAAATTTTGAGCTGGTCAGGTAAAAGTTTGTTTCAGTCCAAATATGTACTGAAGGCAGTCGTAAATTTTAGATCTGAGTTTGAAAAGGAGTATGAATTTTCCTTAAATCTGAAGGTTTACTTGAATCTACAGTTACTTACAACTACCTTGAAGTAAAAATCTACAGTATGTGTTTTCAGAAAAAGAAAAAGAAGCACCCTGATAACTTAAAACAAATCAATAGGTACATTTTTTTTTAAAACTATTGATAGAAGAAAGTATTATATGAGGGCATAAAACTAAGCTGATCATAATCAGCCTTGTATAGACTAAATTTTCCATGCCTACAGGAACTGTCACGGGGTTATGAAATTTTAAAGTGCCAGATAAAAATCCACTGAAACAGAAGCATATTTGTGAATCATTAGAAAGTGGTTTGGACATTTGTTCAGGTTGTTATTGGTAATTTGTTAGTTCTGTTTTGAGGAGATTATCTTCTCGAAAATGCAGCCATCCCTTCATCAGAAATTTAAGTCATTTTCTTAGGCAAAGAGAGAAGGTGTTGAAAACTAGAGTTCCCAGGTACCAACAGAGCTGTTAATGCTGCAAGCCTCACGTGGCCTGCAGAATCAATTCCTGGGCAGATCAGATTGGCTGAAGGGGACACCAGTCCATCAAAATAATAAACTGAGTAGAAAAAAACAGTAGATTTCTACGTATTATATGGTTGCAACCTTTTTTTTTCCTAATTTACCATTTTATCCTATGGCATTGTGTCTCTGTTTTGGCTTTCTTTAGCCTCATCAACTGACTTTTCCTACACATTTGCTATATTCAGTGCTTGAAGCTGATGGGATAGAAGCACTCTAGCATGTTGCCACAAGATGGAGAAACGAAATTAAATTAAAGATCTGATGAAGTGTCAAGATACGTGGTCTGCATCACACCTATGAATGAAGTACTGCAGGCAGAGTTTCTCTTGTAAGTTTTTCCTTACCAGTTTTAATTTCTTTGTCCCTAAAAACAAGATTAAAAATCAAATGCTGTAATTCACTCTGCAAATTGACTGCACAGCTTTTGGACTCTGACTAGATGCTTTTGTTCTCAGCATCTGCAAAGATTCTGCAGGCCGAACAAGGTTTTCAAGACAGTCATCCACTTCCAATGCCTTGAAAATAAACCCCATCGATACCTTGGTGAAACCAATCATAACTTAATAAGCAGCATCCTAAAGGAGAAATTATGTCCAATTCCCTCTACGCTGCTTTGGCTGTTAATGAAAGAACAAGGCTCAAGGCAAAAAAGGTGTTTGCTTTTACCGAGCCTGTAACTCTGACTACGCTCAGAAATCAGTTGAGCAGGAAGATCCCATTCTGACATACCCCCTTTGCAAGACATAGCAGCATTTCAACTGAACACAGCTCCTGACTCTAATTTTGGTTTCCTTGCAGTTGGTCTCTGAATTATATCTGAAAACCAATCTCAGAAGTCATCATCGCCTACACATATAAACACACACCCTCAAAATTAAGATAGGCTCAGCTTTCAATAACCTTTACCCACAGATATACTGTGTTCATTTTCGCAGCTAATATTCTCACCATCAGATTAATGTTACTTAAGACTGGAGAGTGACATTTTCTGTTTCTCTGGAAAACACAGCACAGGTAACAGCAGTGCCAGTTACCTCATCTTCCTACCATCTCTACTGATTTTGATCTCTATTGGATTGCTCTAATTGACTAATATTCCTATTATCTTAGGAAAACGCTTTAACTGTGGGATCTATTTCATGTATTTTACTACAGTCATAGTTGCCAGCAACACAATACACACAAACAGTGCCTTTACAGGTGCACTCAAAGTTCAGACTAGTCATGAATTACAACTATGAATGGGAATTAAGTAGAACATTCCTTTCTAAGTACTTAGAGGTTGGCAATCGAGGCTTCATTTAGTAACAAAGGTATTAAGCCTGAAGGATTTGGCACTAAAATGGAGCTTCTTTCTGGGGCAGAGATGATTTTACTGAAACATTTGATAATTGTACTTATTATAAGCAAGGGCTGGTAGCATCAATTATTACAAAGGTTGCTTGACACTTCCCATTCATTATAAAATCCTCTTTCCAATTGCTGAAAACTTTGCCAACCTTTAGCTATCCAGGCTGAAATTTTCCATGCTGTGTGACTCTCTTAGGCTGATTTATTTACTGAAAGGGAAGTTTTAGCCAAAAAAGTCTGCCTTTTCCAAGAATGAAACTGAAGAAAAATACATCTTTTAGCCATGTTTAAAAAAAAAAAAAAAATCTGGAAGTCTCTATACTTCAAAAAAGATCCTGAAGGAGAAGAGAGAGTTTTTGTCATGCACGTGTCTCATGCTGTTCCTGTGAAACTCAGAAGCTGTATTTCAAAGACTTTAATCCATATTTCTTGAAGGAGAAAATATCTTCTATACCAGGTGAAAGTTTGTAGAAAAAAAATTTAAAATCCATTTTCACTACAGATCTCCGTTCCCTGGCAGCACCTATATGGGAAAGGTACAGGTTTCCCAGAGAAGCTGGGGATGCCCAACTTGGTTGGGTTCAAGACCAGGTTGGATGGGGCTTTGATCAGCCTGGTCTAGTTGGAGGAGTCCCTACTCACAGCAGGGGGGTTGGAACTAGGTGATCTTTAAGGTCCCTTCCAACCTAAACCATTCTGTGACTCTATGTGTGTGCCAGCCCACTTATACCTTTAAGTTGAGCATGCAGCATTGAGGACTATGTTGTTGAAGCTGTTTCTTTTTCTGCATACTTTCATTCCCACCTGTTTGAGATACATCCTGCCATTAAAAGGCAGAGGAAGGTCCACGACTCCCCTGAGCTTTTAATGACCACCTTGCTGTCAATCCAGTAATACTGATGGTGAAACAGTCTTGACAGAGAAGGTAAAACGTACGAGACTAGTAGGAAGGGAAAGAAACTGGTTGAAACAGTTTGGCGAAACAAGGACCAGAGGATGGGCAAAAACTAAGCACAAAGCTGTTTAGGTGTAAGAACTGGGGATGGAGGGGGAAGAAGATGAAACAGCTATTGGGACCATGAGCCTAGAAACGGACTGAGTGGGGCCTAAGAGCAGCTAGCAAAGATGGAAACCTAGGGCGCTTACAATGAATTACTTACACTTAGTGAGTGTGATGTCCTTTGGATCCTTCTGTGGTCTATGGAAAAGTACTTGCCCCACTGGATGGCTGGTCATGGTGACCAAACTAAGCTCCTAATTTGAATCGCCTTCTGGAGAAACCTGTCTCATGTGGGAAATAAGCCTCTAGAGGGTAAAGCTAGACTCTGTGGAAGAGAAGCTGTGACAAAGGCACAGGCGAGAGATGATTCATTGCCAGAATTCAACTGGAGAAAGGGGTTTGGGAATTCTTCTGGAAGTAGGGGAACTGAGTCTCTTCTCCCTCTGCTTATCAGTCCAGGTCTCTCTTAAAGATGTATAAATGCTGCTCCTGCGGAACTGGACTCCACCCCACCCTCCACCACAGTGTTTGTATGTGTTGCTAAGCAAATCAATTAATCCACATTTTTACAGCTTGTCAGTCATCCTCTTAGGGCCCTAACAGGAGACCCTAGAGTCTGATCTACAAAACTGCTGAGCATTCACAGATAGAACTGAAATTGGTAGGAACTATGCTTTGAATATATAAAATATTTTGCAGTGCCGTGAACTCAGGGAAAAAAAAAGAAAAAAGCAAGTCCCAGACACTCAAAAACCTTTGGCAATGTTTTCTCTTCATCTTCATATCTCTGTTTGCCATCTGTCCAAGCAGGGGTGCAGTATCCCTTCACTTCATTGAGGCATTGTGAAAAAAAGATTATTTCATGTCTGTGAAGCACCCAGATACAATAACGATGACTGCTCAAGGAAAGCTCCCAAGGAAATTAATAATTCTGTATTCAGAACAGGCTTTGAATAGTGTGCAGTAAATAAGCCATGGGGTACACACTGAACAATGAAGATAAAGGAAAATATTAAATAGCTGCTCATTAAGTGAGCAATATCCATCCTGCACTTTAAACAGAGCAGAGATTTAGTAGTATGGGAGCTTGTGATTAAAGACAATACCATAATGCATATAGCACTAAGGCTATAGTGAATTTGGAGCAATGACTTAAATTCTTGCATTTCTCAAGTTTTGAGTGTTTGGCCTGGCCACTTCATGAGAATGCCAAATTCTCTTAATTTAGCTCCACACAAAAAGGCACATAGATCAATAAAGATTAGAGAGGGGAATGGGTTCCAGAATTGGCTCAACACAAAGTCCAAGGGTGTCTGGATTCAGTTCACATTAAAGAAGAAAGCTGACCACAGCTTTTTATCTGGATCCAGATGTCCTCAAATTTCACGGATAATCAAGATGTGGTTCTACTTTAGCACCCACTCTACTGTCAATTTTTTTCTCCCTAAGTTGGGAGAGTGTTTCTATGGACCTCTTAATTATCTTGATCCTTATAAACATTGCAATGCTAATCCTGCCACTAAATTCTACTTATTCTTGGTACATACAGAGCGTTTTGTTTAGCAGTATCATTAAAGAAGTGTGAGGTAGGTATAGGTCCTCTTAAGCAACCTGGGTAATTCAGGACAGAACATGTATTTTTCAACGTGAGACTATAGTCAAAGGACAGGACAGAGGAGATACTACATCAGGACTAGAGGGCATCCTAACAGGGTCAGAATGGAGCCAGAATGGATGCAGCCCTGTTGGAACAGGAAATCTCTGGAGCCGTGCAGGCATTCTCATGTCACACTCCTAGAGCCCTCCAGCCACACCAAAACAGTGAACAAGAGGAAACCAAACAAAAAGTAATGGAAGTGGCTGTGCCACTGAGAAAGTCATAAGAGTATCATAATAAAAATGTATTCTGAGCCTTTTCTTGATGAACACATCAAGAAACTGTGTGGCATAAACTGCCATCCAACTGCCCACAGCGATATGGGAAGAGCAAAGCATCAAAGAGGTGGGAAATCAGAGCAGGCAGGTAGATGGTCCCATTTCCAAGGCAGATAAATCATACAGCTGCACCCGCTATCACAGCCTTCAGCATCACCCTGACATTTGCTTCAGCTGTACCATGTGAAGCCATAGATAACCAACAGACCATGTGCCATTTCACGTAACAAAGCATTTATATTTGTGTTGTCCTCCAGGCTCTATGCTTTTAAACTTCCAGGTACACAAACAACACAAAATGCATGCAGGTGGCTGTGCACTGGGAGTTATCACAGTGGTAAGAAAGTATTCAGTTCATACACAGAATCACAGCATTCCACACACACACACTCCTGAACGACTGCTTTTACAAAGTCTTTACTCTTAAAAATTTAAACAAAATATAAAGCGACTGTAAAATTTTCTTTTATACAGTAATTTCTCCCAAATGTTCTGAAAAAAGTAAGGCAGCAAGAAAGATCAACTGCAACATTTTCCATACTGCATAATAAAGAACTTTGTTTTATGACGGCTCTGAAAGCATTTGCTTTTATCCAGCATAAACTTGTCAACTGTCAGGAAATTATATGGATGTTTGTTCTTAAGTCCTGAGACAGGGGTTAGAAGCTCCTGATCCACTTGTCTTGTTTTATTCGCTATTACATAAAAACTTCACTATCTGTCCAGAATTGATAGAAGCAGCGTGTCAGAGGAAAAGGGTATTGACATAACTGAGGAAAAAGCAAAATCAATTCTAATCTATTCTTGTCCCCACTGGTTTGGCAGCCAGAAATGTCAATGTTCTAATCCTGGTCACTGGATTCCATTTCCCATATGAGAACATGGGCAATACTCCTCTCTAATACCTGGGATGCCACATCTGCTTAAGATCTAATTCCTGATCCCAGGGGGAAATTTTCTGTTTCCAAATCTACAGAAAATGTATGCTAGTCTTTGAGCCACCTGTAAGCAATAATTGCATTTTTTATGTGCACAGGAATGTAAAGAACTCATCTGTAACACAGCCATGCACCCTGAACTGCTACTGCAGGTACCACAGCAAAGTCTGTCTTCTTCATACAGACATTTCCATTGACATGTGGGAATCCTGAATCCTGTCTGTAATCCCAGATCAACCAGCTGACACATTTGCAGCGCTTCTCAGCGTGTCTTTTCATTCTCAGCATCCCCCCATGCAGTTATACAGCAAATCCATCAGACAAAGCACCTAATTAACCCAGAAGTCCTGCTTTTGCTCCCAACGTCAGAAGCAAAGCATCCAGGGCTGCAGGAGGATAGGGCCCAGACCTTCTCTCGCTAACTCGGTACAACACCGGCATCTAGTGGAGGCCAACCTGGAGAGCAGGGAACCAGAGTGCTCTTAAAACGCCACATCGCTGCAGTGCCAACTACCTGGTATGAGGGGTGAAAAGTAGCCACTCACCTCTAACTAATATCAACTTGCTTCTTCTGACTTATAAACTGTCATGAATATCAAACAGGAATGCTGCCCTGAATGCTTTTCATTCCTTTGTATTCTCATCCTCACCATAAACCCATTTTGAAAAGAAACATGTTTACTTCTGCCTTAACTGGAAGGTTCTTCAGAGCAACTGCTGGAGGTCTATGATTCAACATGTTTAAGCACAAATACTTTCAGTGCTGAGATGTTAGAACATTATGAATAGGCAGTTACCAAGCTTTGCTGGGCAGAACAGTCCTGTTCAGACAAAATGCTGCAGAAATAAAACCTGATTTTGTGTAAAGATGTTCTATGTGAAACCCTTAAAATATTTTGAAAGTCTTAAGCAGGTCTGTCCTCCCCAGATGGCAAAGAGGAATATTAGCACCCACTTACAGGTGGTGAAACCATGTTGCTAGGATCCCACTCCAGGTTCTTTAGAAGATTTGTTGTTTAACAACACATCCAACTTCATCTCTTCAGCTTCCTGATTTGACTAGCCCACTTGAAAAACTTCTTAGCACACCTTCAGATTGCTCATTTCCCACAGCCCAGTTGAACGTAATATGAAGAAGTTGGTGCTTGCTACATTTGAACGATTCATGTAAAGGTGTTTCATGGGGGCAAACCGAAATGTAAAAGCAATACACATCAGAGCCTAGCAATGATGAACCAATTATGCTAAAAAAGAGGCACTATTAGCAGAATGGGTCCAACTCCTTCCTTCTGTGTAGCTATAGTGACCAGAGCCATATCTAGGTTTGTGCTAACCTACAAACCTCATTATCCACGCATCATGACTGGTAAGATTAACTGCCCAGGACTGTCTCAGTTGAAGAAAAAACTTCATTATCATACCCTTTATCTGAGTTACAAAGTTACTTTTTCTCTAAATACATAACTTAGTTTTCAAATGCCAGTTTTATTACACTGATTCCTCAAGCCAATTTAAAGCAGAGAATATCTCAGAAGGAACATTACAAAAATACAGTTTGCTCTCAGAATTAAGGTTTCTCCTGTAAGCTTTACATGGTTTGTTTTAACAATGGAAGCTCAAGAGGATTTTGTGTTCTTCCCTCCCCTGCTTTTACCCCAGGGAAGGCAGGATTGCTAATAAAACCCACAAAGATCAACCCTAAAAATAAATATCTGCTGTTGGTCTAGACAGCTCTGGCTCTTGAAAGAATTTGATCTGGGTGGTAATTACACTTCACTTTCGATCCATATATGAATTCAGTACTGGCAAGATGTGTCAGACTTTTATCATTCTATCCCCCCCTGATCCATCCATCAGCATTTACAAATCATTCATCATAGCAAAAGGAGTGATGGAGATAGAAGTCTTTTGTTGATTCACACAGCAAACAGCACAGACAACAATAGTGGAAGCTTCTTTACATTACCCTGCTATCATTCTTGCACCATACCCAGAGAGAACAAGTTTAAAGGTGAGAAAGCATCCCTTTTATTCATCAGCTTATGTTATAAATTTGCCTACTAGATTCTTTTAAGGTCTCTCAGGGAAGGCAGGATGTACATACAAATATCTAATAAAAGATATCATCTCTCTGTGAATGCCTAGCTTCCATTCTATCCTTAGACCACCATGACTTCAACACGGCTATTACATTACTAATAAGAAGTAGACTGGGAGGTATCAATTTTACAAGAAAATACTTGTCTGATGATAACACCACCAAAATCTGGTGAACGCTCTGTTTAAACACAAGAAAGAAAAAGCAAGTCCTTTTACGACTCATCTCCTCTGCTACTCTAGAGACTGTTTATATGTTTTTCTTCTGGCCTTGAAGAATCAACATAGCAGCTTACATAGTGGGGAACAGATTTTTGTTCTTTCAGCTGATGGCCTTTACAAAGTCCTGTCCTGAAGCTCTCAGTTCTTGGCACAAAAATAATGACTCTTCCAACATCGGAGACTGGAGAGAAATTTCTATGACTGAATTTCCCATTTTGATCATAATGCTATCCTGTCTAAGTTTGCTTCGCTAGCTTTTAATTAGCCAGTTGCCAAAAGATAAAGATTTTTTTTTTGATACTTAAAACATTCTTTTCCTTTTCTCATTGTTTTTCTAGCTATTTCCACCACTACTATTGTAAAAACAATTGAAAATAGGGTAAACCAGTCTAAGTCTAAATCCTTCCTTTGCCTCTCCACAAAACTTCTCTTTCATGGTAATGATTTTCATTAATTTCACTTCAAGGAAAGAATTTCAAGGGAGGAATAGTATTACTCATTTGCCTGCTGTTCTTGGCAGGCAGTGACACGTACAGAGCAAAGCCACAGGTCCTGTTATTGCCTTCAATTTAGAGAAAAAGAGAAAGAGAGAGAAACAAAGGCATTGCTGTTTCAGAGTTAGAGAGGAATGAGTAATAGATATTTTGTGGGTCACACTAACCTGTATGGACACTTCTCAGTTATTCTTTGAATCCTAAGGTCTTCAAGAGGTCACTTGTTTCTGAAGCATCCATTTAAAGTAAACTTAGAAAGCATATAGCTCTGGATAAAGTGAATCTCAATTCTCCTACTCACTGTTGGAGATTGGTTGCAATCACGTCAGGATCACTTGCTTGTTTCAGGCTCTATTGTGAGGCTATATACCGACATAAGGCATTACAGATAAAAAAACATGTCTGAAGTTGTTTCAAAAAGTGAAATGAATGCTTTCAGTCTCCAGGAAAACGTATCTTTGGGAAAAAGCTGAAGCCGAGAATGTCCACTGTTTTCATTGGAGCTATGACAATTCATATCAGTAGTCCCTTACCTTCGACTTCCATTTTTGTTTCTATGTTTCTTGCTGAACTCAAGACAGACTGAAAACAGAAATGCGATGTGTGTGTTAGCACAGCACCTAACATAATGGAATCCCAATCTCAGTTTGGGCTTTCAAGAACTACTAGAATATGCACAAGAATAATTAAAAAAAATTAGCATGTTTAGGGGCCTTCTGACTACACCTGAATACCATGGCTGTCTACATCAGAGAAAGTGACAGCCTACAGACTGCATCCAACCTATGGGCTGAGTCTGTCCCACTCCCAAATGGCTTACGATCAGAGGTGGATGTAGCTGTGAGGAGCTGCAGCAGTTATCGTTCCCATCTGTTTACACCATTTTTATGCCAGAGTTCACTGGTCTCAAAACAAGAAGCACTGAATGGTAAGTTATGAGGCAATATAGTTTGTTTTATTCACGTAAACTAAAATTAGCTGCAGTCTTTGCTAATATGTTAGACTGGGAACTGCGATAGCTCAAGAAAAGAAAAGGGATAAGACAGAGGGGAAGGCAGGGATATGTCTTCTGCTGATGACAGTCAAACCTGTCTGTGACTGTAAAGCTGATCCTTAATATAGTATTACATGGTTTAGAAGCCCTCCAAAAGCATTGTTATATTATTTGGCCATAAACTTGTCATTCTGTGTCTAGATAATCCAAATTCTGCTTCACAATTCCTTCACTTGTACCTTAAGTAAATCACTTCATAGCCATACTTCAACCTTGCACATCAAAACTGGTTATTCCCAAAGCATTTAGGAGAGTGCTGGAAAGGGATCATGAAGGTTAGGTAGTCAGCATTTGTTTGCTGCTGAATCTGAGCAATCTCCAAGGGATCCATGACTGCAGCAAATCTCCAGTCCCTCTGAAGGTCTGTCAGGGGAGTCACAACTTTACGTGTAGAGTTGGTAGCAACTACAGACCAGCCCTTCTTGAGAATTCAACCCTAGACACGCTGAGACAGGAGTCAGGGAGTTTAGAAAGGGTTGTGTGGCTATGAACACAATACAAAGAGGATTAATAATGCTATGAGCCACACTATTTGGGTCTGAAATCAGAAGTTTCCAAGAACCTGGAACACATGAGAATGTAAGAACAATCACGCTGAGTCAGTTGACAGCTCCCTTTAGCCCGGTGCATTGTTTTCAACAGTAAGGTAAAGAGTATAAGAAACAGGGTGTGTATATAAAGCATTTCTTCCCCAGGGACACCCTCCTACTCTCCAGCAATCAACAGTTCAGAACTGAGAGATCACATCAGAACTATTGTGTTTAACAGTCACAAACAGACCTACCCTCCATAAATTACCCTAGTCCCATTTTTAACCTACAGAGACTTCTGACCTCAACACCATCTCATGGCATTAAGTTCCTAAATGTAATTAAGAGTTGCATGAAAATGTGCTTCCCTATTATTAGGTGTAAACACAAAATTGGTCAGTGCCATCCAGCTACTGGCCAGAGCAATGATCGTTCCTGCACTATAGACTAGACTTTATTAACATCCTGGGTAATTATGACACCTTAGACTGTTTGAATCTTAATGATCAAACACACCCTTGAAAGAAAAAAAAAAAAAAGTGTTTTCAAGAGCAGGCAATGTTGGGTATCATCCAAGCTGCCTCCTCCAGCAATACTCCCTACCCACTGTCTAGACCCACGATATTCAGATAGGAATCTGAATCCTGATCACTACACTGGAATCTCAGGCACGTAGATCATCACACATCACTAGCCCAAATACCTTTCTCTGTGCTACATGCCTCTGCTTTTAGAGCAACGGGACAGCATGCTGCAAAAAGCTATATTAAACTCCTTTAACAGATGGAGGGAAAAAAAGCCTCCTTTGCCTTCTGCGCATAATTGCCTCAATCTCTCCCCACCAGAGCTGTTATGTCTCAAAGACATAAGCCAAAAGATGGCTGCACAAGCTGTGTTCACTTCTGTGGCTGCCTACAGCAACAGCCAACAGTGGATAAACAACAGCCATTTCAGCTGAAGAATAAGAAAACCATCTAAGTGGCATTTCCAGTGGAGTGCAAAGTGTCACAGGACAAAACAAAGAAAAGCAGAACCTTCTGCAAAGAGGGATTTCAGCATCTGCATAGCTTGCAGGAGTATTTCACGTTCAGCATCTGTCTTTGAAGGTGAAACTCTCTATAGTGGTCACTGAGGGGACAATTAACATGCAAGTAAATTGGCTCCATTAAATCAACAGGGTCTGAAACATATGGGGACAAGCCAGTGGACTTTTTTCTTCCAGAAATAAGCCGCTTCTATCATGGAAATAATCTTAATGTTTGCTGACACTGTAATTAAGAATTAAAGCTGCAGAAAAATGTGAGGTTTGCTAAAACACAATAGATATCTTTTATCCATACAATATATGGCACCAAAATATTCAGTGTTCTGGGGAAGATAATTAATCAGTGTTCTCTTGCTGAAGTTCTTTTAATTGTCTATGATGGGCTGTGTTGGGGGGGGGGGTTATTCAGTTTCAACATGGAACAAGATCAGGCACCATGGGGAATATTTACACGAATAACGATTGCATGATCAAGATCTTTGATCTTGGAATTGCTATTCTGTAATCATCTGTAAAGCACCAGGAGTGCCCCTGGCACTGTATACATAATAATAAACGATTAACAATAAATCATGTAATTAAATCTTCACTTCGAACATTCTTTTCATAATTCTTGCCTCAGATTTAAGTTCCCACATCAGACATATTAGGTCCTCATAATATTATTAAAGTTCCTACACTTCAGCTTTTAAAATTCCCCTAGGGATCTATTGTTTCTTTGTTTAATGTGTTTATGAGCCAAAAGCCCCATTAAATACAATAGGGAAACTCCCAGACCTTTAAAAACATTGCCACCAGAGACATTTCTTAGGAAACAGGACCATTTTTGTCATTCCATCGTGTAACTATTGGAAAGTCTATTGATCAGAGAAGTTTCATGAGAAAAACAGGAAAAATACTGCCCCATGATCATCAAGTCATTAAGGCCACAAGGGTCACCAAGGCAGAACTGCTGCACACATACAGTTTTCCTTCCCCCATTGCATCTGGTCATTCACATAACCCCATATTAAGGATATTTTGTATTATGATCAATCTTTATGCCTCATCACCTTTGTAGATGCTTTCTGTAAGGACAAGGAGAAGACAAAGTCTCCTTGTATGTCCTTGGTCTAGAAGATAAGGAGGTGGGCAGATGCTTAAATTCATGTAAACCCAGGCTGTACATTGTCCCCTACAGATTTGAACGGAACATTACATCCGAGACAGGATATTTTGCCAAAAAACGGTAGAAATTTTGAGTATCAAACATTGGCTTTTAGAAGTTAATTCCCACCCAGCTTCAAAGGGTCTTCCTAACAAGTATGGAGAGAGAATCTTTACAGAGAGCAAGAGAGAAGGATGAAGCCACTGTCAGTACGCTGAAGCAGTTGGAGTATACCAGAGACAAACTTCATGGTCTGAACCCTTGTTGAAACCTTGGTCTGAACCCTTGCACCCTGTAATCTAAATAACCAGTGAATTCTGGTTTATTTTAGAGGGGTTATTTTGCCTAGCTGCAAGGCTTTTCTCAACTGCTTGCCTCATTTCTCTAAAATACACACTGAATGAGTTTTACTTTTAAGTCCCCGTGGTGAAGCCACAGAGGATAAGCTGGGGTGCTGTGGTTTATCAGTTCAGCCTCATGATTCAAAGAAGGCACAGAGCTAAGCAGGGAGTTCACACATCTGTAAAAGTGTACCCAAGGGATACACAGGGTTACTGTGTAAAAGCCCAAGTGAGAATGCCTGGCATCAATCTGAGCTACATCATGCCAGTAAAGATGGTTCCTCTGCAGTTGAGTTGGCGGTTTCTCAACACAGAAGAGTTAGAACGAGGGTTAGAGTGAGCCATGGGTGAAATGGAAATTCCTTTTACCTCCACTAATGCATTTTAAGTGACTCCCACTTAGGGTCAAATAATTACAAGTTCTATTTTGTTAAACAGTTAAAAAAACAAACACAATCCGTATTAGGCTGGAAAGTTCTACATTCCAATGAAGATGAGGGATGGTGAACGTAGCCTGTGGGCCAAACACAGCCCACGCAGAGCTTCACACTGTGGAAGCTTTCATCTTCAGCACCCCAAGGTACAGCCCACAGAGACTACGGGATCTCAACATGCAGTGCTCCATATTGCTCCAGTCTAACCCATATCACATGCAGGGGCCTGTACCTTCCCTGAGCCGTACTGTCACACCACAATGGAGAAGGCTCCCAGCCTGCTGTATCTTTAACTACTCGGGAAGCGGGGGATTTAGATTGGATTTCAAGAGGATGAGACCTTATGCAACCAGCACGGTTCCCACAGGGCTGCTGCTTCTTCAGACGTTAGTAATTGACAGCGTACATCTTCACCCGTCAGTTTGCTGATTCTTGATGAGAAGCATTCTCATGTTATGAATATCCTATACTAATATTTAGAACTCACTAAAAAATACAAATCAAGTGAGCTTCCCTCCTACCTCACCAAAATCCAATGATACACATCCAAAAATCATACAGAAATTGATTATATGCTTGATTGTAAAGACGTCTGAAAAGATGGCAAGGAATAAGGTCATGCAAAGTTTCATATAAAAAGCGAATTTTTACAGTAGATAATTTATATCATATGACCCAGTGTTAAATAACAGAGTGTTAGAAAAATTAAGAGATATGGTACCTTACTATTAAAAAATGTTACAGACAAGTTCTCAATAGACCTGTGAAACAGCTAAGAACAGACTGAAATGCAGAGATACAAAGAGTTTTTATGCCAAGAGTTTCAATCAAGTCAGTTTACTCCCTAGTGCAGATCCAGAGCTACCAATACAAAAGTCCTTATACAAGTATCAGTTGTGCTAATGAAACAGAAGTTATTTAGCTATGGCAACAGAATAAGAAAGGATTAGAATAAATTTGTAATTTCTCATTCCCAAATCTTGCACCAAATCTGAGAATCACCTCTCAGTTCTTAACCTAGCATTCTATTCTGTCTTTTGAATTACCTTTTGTTGAACTGAAATTTACAGCAGTATGATCAATCACTATCAGCTCTCTGTAGAAAAAGAAATTGAGTTATTCAGGATAGATTTTTTTTTTAAGATTGACAATATATATATGACATATATAGCCATATTTTCATCTTTTTAATATTAAACCCATATAGAAATCTTAAAACTGAAAGCTACTTTCTACTAACATTACTCACTTTTCTTTGCATTTTGTATTGAAGGAAACTAAATTGTAGCCTTTAGGTTCATTTTACTTCCTCCTCCAATACCTTCAGTGTTGGAGGTATCAGCTTCCTCCATGTTACTAGTATAACAGTGGAAGCAATGATCATTGTGCAGCCTGCATCACTGGGCTCTAGGATTTAAGAGACCCTTTACAGAGGACAGCAATGTTCCCTCTTTGCAGCTCTGCCACAGTCTCAGCATGTAATCTCGAACAAAATGTTCAATTGCAATATCCTGCTTTCTTTTCTTCAGATGAAAGGAATTAGATAATAATTTATAGCCTCCTTTCTAAATGCTCTCAGATTTATGAATGAAGCATTCTTCCTTCCCTTGCTATTGCATTCCTGCAATGGCTTTTTGTCTGAAACAAAGGGTGTTGCATTAGAAGGGTAACCAATAAGCAACCTAAAAACAAAAGGAACCTAGCCCGAGGTCAGCATGACCTGCAGTAATTGCTTCTGCGGCTCTTAGACACACACCAAGGATTAGCAGCCACCCTACACAATTGCCTACAACAGCAGAACAGTATAAAACCAAGCCTTTTGTCCCAAGCTTACAGCTCAAAGGGCACAAAATACTTAGTTCATTCCTAATTTATAGAGAATATTTACTTGGAGAAAACTCAGGGAAGGAATCCTATGGAAATTAACCCTTGCTTCTCTGGATGCTATTACTACATGCAGAACATCCACATTTCTCCAGAAATTCCTAGTCCTTAGAGGTTGAAAATGTTCTGATTAGTTTCTCACGTAACCATCCAGCCCATAAATGCCAGAGCCAGACTGAAGAGAACAGTTATGCAACAGAGCCCTGTAGAAGAGAAAAAAACCACCCAAGGCAAATTGGCTGCTTACATCATATATTTTCATGCTCTGTTTACAACTTCTCTGTATAGGAATCTCACAGTCCTGTTGTATAAGGCATGGGTGAGTATCTTCTGCTGAAATAAGAAAAAAAACACACAACTCATTGACCACGCATCTCAAATTTCAATCGAACATAATCTTTTAAATGTCACATGTTTAGATGTTTGGGTTATTTTTGTTTATTTGTTTAAAACGTCTAAACCTTTAATACATTAAGTACAATGAGCAAGGATACCTTCCAAATACTGCCTAGGAATTCTTTTGTGAGACCACAATTCCCACCACATTCAGTTCTTCTGAACTCCCTTGTATATATTCCTGCTTCACACCAGTGCTAACAAGCTAAAGAGGGGAATCTGAAACCTCCACTCCTCACTAAGGGGACTCTGATGTTACTTTAAGCAGAAGCTTAATGAACATTTTTCCCCAATTGCAGTGCTGCCTTAAGCAGCTCCTGTTTCCTGAACTGACCAGAGAACTGATTCAGGTTAAAGCTACAGATCATCTTCTACCTGTGTCAGTTCCCCAAGGTGCTCAGACACTGCAAACAATTCCTACTTGGGCCCTGCAAGCGCTTTTATCAGCAACTACTGAAAAACTTAAAAATTCCTGGATATTCTCCCCCATCCATCACACAGACTTGCACCATAGCTAGGCATGCAGGAGACAAGAACTCAAGCAGTGCTGTAACTGCAGGTTTCAACAGCAGAAACACAAAATGAAGTTTCCTCCAAGGCCAGAATATCCCTGAGCACAGCAATGCAGGAAGAAGGGGGTTCATCTCCAACTAGAAGAAGAAAATACTACAAAACACACATGTATGTGACATCTCTGGACATTGAAAATTTTGTAGCCAGACTCAAAAAGGTTTTCAAGCGTTTTGATGTACTTTTTGCACTCAGAACTCCATGGCTTTAGATATTCAGTCATCATTTAGCTTGCATCAGAAACAAAAATCCTTAGGATTAATGACTAACATTAGCACAATGCAACAGGTAATGCCACAGGCAAGGCTTACATTAAACAAAAACCCAAGCGGGTGGACAATTAGTTCAAAGGATGCTCTGCAGCTCACAATCTAACACCTTCCCTTCAGCATAAAGAGAGGACTTTCTAGGATAGAAACACCTTGAACACAAAACAAATGCTTCAGAGATGTACTGGCATGTTTTGAACAGGCCAAAAATTAAATCCTTCCTTACATGGCCGCACTTCTTTATGAAACAGCTGATGAGAGTAGGTGTTTTTGAAAACGAAGTCATGTAACTCACATTTCTCCTACTAGTATGATAACATTATCATCAGCTCAAAACTGCAACTGCAGTTTGTGACTAGTTTAAAAAGAGTTTCAGATTTGCTTGATGTGGCAGATGTCCACTAATGTCAACTTTACTCATATCTTCTATGAGATCAGTGCAGTCTCTAAAGAAGCTTCATCAACATGAAGATTTTTAAATGTTCACTGATGCTTAATATTGCTTTTTTTCTTTTAAAATAACCTAATTAGTAGTTAGAGAACAGAAATGAAAAAACTATCAGTCACAAAGAACCTACTAGAGTATAGTCTTGAAGCTGACAATTTAACTAGCTATAGGATACAAAGGATTGATAACACAAAGGAGATGTGGTCAGTGTTTTTGTTTATGTCCTTAAAATTTACTTTTTTGTAATCAAATGAGTCACTTGTATTGAATCATATGTATAACTTGCATCATTTTCAAAAAAGAAATCAAGATTTTAAGGGACAGGACTGTGCTGAAATATTTCAGTTAGAAGAGACACTGGATCAAGAACCAGCTGATCCCTGTTGTAAGTGTGATGATAGGACTATTTCACTGTGTGACTGACTTGCCCTCTTTGTGCAGCTGGGCCAAAGAGCAGTGCTCACCCTCCTTTCAGAGCTGTGTATCAAGGGTGGTACCAGAAAGGTAAGAGCAAGATGGAGAAGTGCCTGCCCAGCAAGTTTCATCCCAGAGATGCCAGAGCCCTTCACAAGATCAAAGCCTTGCAACGTTTCTGTGGGAGAGCAGCGCTAAAAGAGAAACCAGAGGAAAACAGAAGTAATGGAAATTACACAGTAAACCTCATACTCAGCACTTGAAACACCACATGTGAAATATTTCTCCTTAAGTCATGAGACTGTGCACAAGAGAGAAAAAATAATAAATGTATAGACATCACATTGACTCAAAATAGAAAACCCAGCTATGAAAGCCGGCATTCGGATTGAGTGCAGAGGACATGGATCTCCTGCATTACCCACAGGATGTTATGGGTCTGGCAGGTGCAATGCACACAGCAATGCTGGTTTTAGGTTGGTTTTCACAGAATGAATGCAGGACAAATAAGTTCTAAAGGCTTAATATTTAATCACAAGGAAAATCTCCATTAGCTGGTACTGAGATTAGAGCCTGTGCTTTATGGATGGAACTGCATTAATACAGAAACAACTGCGAATATTTGGGCAGCAATAACAATCGGAAGTTTTGGTATAAAAATTGTTAAGAATTGTGTAAATTTAACTATACTGTATTCTCCTGGGTTGCAGCAGAGCTTTGGAGCTATTGCCTGTTATAAACAGCACCTCAGTCAACAAGAATTTAGCTTGGAGGAATGCATTACAAATGTAGAACAAATCAAATTAGCTCTTAGATGTTATCTGTTGATATCTCATTTCTTCCTCAGACTTCTGCTAACCACTGGAATGCAACATCTGGGCAGCTGGGGGAAGCAACTGCTTCACTAAAAAGTACTAAATATAGGTGCTACAGAAGAAATTACACCACCCTGCTTTACCACACCACCTACAGCACAGGATGAACTAGGAACAGTCACCTGCCACCAAAAAAGGTAATTAGGTGTATGTGGCCTGTGTCACCTTTACAGCATAAAAAGGCAACTTAATCAGAGCAATTATATGCTAAGGATGAGTGACAAAGTTACAGTCATCTGTTGCAGAGGTTATTTAAAGAAATCAAGATTTGGAGCACCGTTTAACTTGTTTCGATTTTTTTCCCTGCCACAGAAATTTGACAGCTCTGGAAGAATTCAGTAATGCATTCAATTCTGACAACCGTAGGCTTCACACTTAATATTTAACATATTTTAACTTTAAATATAGAGCATCATACTTTCTTCTTTTTTTAAAGAAAAAGTTTGCTTTCTTGAAAGTTCTTTGGGATTTCCATAGAACAGACCAGGGAAGGGATTATGTGACTTTCTCAGTCAAAATTTTACACAGCATTTCACGCTGATTAGTGTCAAGTGACAGGCTCCAGTACCATACACATTTGATGCAATGATTTACATAGAACTAGAGGTTCTACTGTCCAACAGTTTAGCAGATTTGAGAAGAACAAGTGAAAATATACTGTAGCAGAAGTGCCACAACAGTGAGTTCTATTAGATAGAGATCAGACTATAAATCATTTAATTAATTGTTGCTAGCAAAGGCTTTTGCAGCCCCCTTACCAGCAAAGGTGATAACCTTCCTGTGCAACAGCTGAATGCTGTGAGAAAGGCACAGAATTAAGGCTGCAGCACTAAGGTCTCTGTTAGAAGCTACAGCTGATCCACTATCACAATACAGTTTATGGAATTGAGGCTTCCACTTGTCTAACAGTTTAAAACTACTGGTGAAAGATCCTTTCTCAAATCGTCTGGAAACAGACTGGGCAAAACACTAGATCATCTACAGCAGAGAGCAACTATGTACTGACATGGGCTTTGGGTGACATGGAGCAATAGACCGTGATCAACGAGCATCATGTTTAGCCAGCACAGATGCACAGAGCATAGCTCTTCATCAGACAATTAAGAAAATGGTTGTAAATATCTAGAACAATTTTCATAATTAAAACCAAAGAGAAACTGGAAATGCATCAATTATCTGGGATATTAAAGATATTTTACCATCTAAATATAAAACACAGGTTAGGCTTACTGAAATTTCTGGAACTATGCCAGTTTTCAAGAACTATTTTGTGCTGCCACATGAATAGTTTATTATCTTCACAAATAAGAAAATTTATCTTTTGTTAAGGTTTATGCTATCCCTTACTTTCAGAATACAAAAATGTATGACTAAAGAACACTGTACATACTCTGGATCAAATAACATCCTTCTAATTCACAAAACGTGCTTACATTGGAATATTCTGATCTCTTCCAAAGATTTCCATATGCACCTTGAGTAAGTAAGTCTCCATGTTTACCACGTACCATAGAGAGGAAAACATTGCTAAAACCCCCCTTCGCGCTCAGTCATTACTCAACTCTTCCAAAGGCTTGTGCAGTGTTTTCTGCAATAGTTTGTCCACCCACACAGACAGTCAGCACGCCTAGTCCCTTGCTGGTGCAGGCAATCACATCATAAACCGATCAAATGCCATTGTAAAACTAAATAGGCTTTTTGGCCTAAGTTTCCAAAATTTGGGAGTAGGCCTTTCTTCCATTCAAACTAATTTGGGTAACAATGAAAAAATTCACTCATAAACAGGGCTTCTGACTACATCTTTTTCCGTCAGTGGTTCTTGTTTTCCGCTCCAACCCACATCATCTATTCTCTTCCTTCCACCCATTCTTTCCCCCCCAAAAAAGGCTGGCTTGGACACTGTGCTTCAATTTTCTGTAGAACTTTCTATTTTTCTTTCCCATTCTTTTTGTTTAGTATATGAAAGCAGCTTCCTGTTTAGAAACATGGGAGTCCTACACCCTCTCAGTAATGATGTATTCAGTCCATCAATGATCTTGGCATGAATGCCTTAAACCTTAATAAGCCTGATGGGACTTTCTGTACATGTCATCATCAGTCCGAAAAAACAATGCACAAGGTTTGTCATCTTGCACTGAATCAACTCCCTTATCAGTGCTATAGTTCTAATAAGAATTCTACAGGCTTACAAGCCTTCTCCTCTTAAATATTTTAAATTATAGATTTCCAATGCCTACAGAACAAGAACAGAAGCACCAAGAGGAGACAGTGTTGTTGCAGAGCTCTCAACATGATCAATACTGTTCTGCTCTTCCAACCCTGAGTCCCTGCATCAGTCTGCCATCGCTCACGCTGCTCAAGTCTTACTGCAACCTATTATCCAAGTCCTAGGTTTGTTCTGTGCTGGGGAATAGGAATGAAACACGATGTAATCACTATTCAGCTTTAAAACAAGCATCCTCCCAAACCCTACATGTGAGCTAGAACAAAATTTTGTCTTGTCTAAATACATGAACTGGATCAAAATCTATTTCTGTGTGTTCAAAAAGACAGCAGCGTTGGTGACTTGAAATAAACTGATGTATTTGTCACTTGGGGACATTAGCGTGCAAACATTCCGAGTGCAGGCTGTTGCCCCTGCTGAATATTAACTGCAATTAAGTTCTCCAGTGAAGTGACTGGACAGCCATACAGCTAGCACTTGAATCAGTGGGTGCAGAAGCAGCCTTGTATACCACACACAATGTGCTGTTCTTCTCCAAGCAGTGCTTAGCAGCAAAGTGGTTAACCACAATTTATTCTATACAGCATAATTCTTCAGCTAATGCTACTAGCAAAGCTGCTAGTCTGGAGTTCATGCATTTTCAAATCTGACAATGCAAGGCACACATACTGTTTCACTTTAACTCTTTTGGGGGCTTGGTCTGTGCCTACATAAACATCAAAACATATTTTGATCTTTACTTATGGGTGAGCAGCAGAGTTAATTTAAAACTGTCAGCAAGTGCCATCCTAATTAAAAACAAATGACTAATTGTACAACTACAGGGCCTGTTGACACAGGCTACGTACATCAGTCAAGCAAAGCCAGCCAAGCTTTAATCTGAGGCAATACAGCACCATCTAGCGTCCTCCATGAGTTAGAGATTCAAAAATCAATTTACAATGAGTCCACAGAGAAATTTCACAGGTACCTGACACTCTCACAAAAGCAGTAAGACACCAGAGATCCAACTATACCAGCACTTCTGAAAAAAAGAATTACATAATAAAAATCATGTTAAGAAATTGCTGCTGAAAGTCAAATGTTTGCAGGCAGAATGGGAAATTTTTTTAAGATAATAAATTGAGAAATTACTCTGCCATCTATCAAAAAGATGCAGTCCAAAGACTAAAAACTACCAAAAGGCTACTACTATCTATGAAAAGCTACTAGAAATAAAAAGGCAAACTTCAAGAACCTGAGTAGTATTAAAAACTCTGGCAGGCTAAAAGCAATATAAAAGGCATTTGAGAAATCTTAGAGAAATTATTTGAGGAAAATTAACCATCAATTCTTTTTAATACACATCAGGAACAAGAATCTAAACAAACGTTTTTTTAGTTAGGCAACAGATGATCAAAGAATAGTAAAAAAGAGACAAGACTCCAGAAATACTTTTTTGAAGTAGGTTTTAATCTGCATTCATCATAGAGGAGCATAGACTGGCTCCCACTCCGGAGAGTCCATTAAAAATTGAAGGGCCAATAAAAGATGTTACTGGACATTTCAGCAACATAAACAATAAGAAATCTTTATAATCAGACAGTAAATACCCAAGAGCTCAATTAGACAAAAATTGAGCTAGCAACCACCATGCATAATCTCTCACTTAAAACTTCAAAAGAAACAGAAGGTGCCAAATGAGACAATTTTTGAAAGAGTTCTACAGGGATTTAGGTGAGCTATGTAGGTGAGCTGTTCCTCTTTTGACTGTGCTGATACTCTAATATAGAATTACTGGACATAGATGTGTTGTGCTGGCCAATATAGCTCAAGTAAAGGAACTGCAGACCTCACATCTCTCTTACCATTCTCAGAGAATCTAAAAAGTGTTATTAACAGATGTTCATTCTAAAATTTATCAAGGCAGAAGTTCCTGATAGACTAACACCTTGTGTATCATGTCAGTCCTCCAATACAAAAATCATATAGTACAAAAGGAATGGAGCAGTTTTCATCAAAAGTGATTAAATACAAAATACCTTTGCAACCTGGAAAAGAGAAAACTGAAGGCAGTTAGGAGTAGAAAAGATGAAGAGGTAAATAAATATTCTGCTATCTCTGAATACCACCAAGCCAACATTGTCTGTCACACAGAATTAAGGAGCACCACATGAAAGTGACAAGCAGCAAGTTTTAAAACCAAGCCCAAACCAGACAAAGCCAAAACCAGAAGTATTTTTTCAGGGAACACATGCTCAGCCTGCGACAAACCATAATAATACATAGCAAAGGGCTTACCAAACTCCTTAAAAGGGTTCAGACTGATCAATGCAAGTAAAATCCATCAGATTCCATGAAACATTCTCTTTCCTTCCCCAGATGTGCAGATCCCTGTGAATTGGAGGACTATCACTGTGTTCACCTGTTCTTACTCTACTTTCTCCCCGTAACATTTATTCTGGCCTCTTAGACTGATACGAGATAATAGATTAAAAGGGATCTCTCAGTGCAGTCATCCTTGTACACCTTCCCAAAGGGGAACACTTGTAGCATCACTAGCTTTCTTCCAACACCAAGGGTTGTGTACGCCTGGAACAGGAGCTGATGCTTGCTGAGCTAACTCTTGCAGAGACAGCACGCTAGGAATGGATGAGATAGGAATCACAGAAAATTGTTTTCATCTTAGCCCAGAACAACTTCAAGTAAGGACGGTATAGGGAGGGAAGTCTGCTACAAAGCTACTGCATACCTGTTCTTTGTTCAAATAATGTTATAGGAGTAAGTTGTGCAGATGCTTTCTTCCTTCATTTGCATACAAGGGACCTACATATGAAAACAGCATTGGGCATAGGTTTAAGATAAGAAATGCTCGCCTGTGTTTACAAAGGGAATGAATTGTCCTTTCCAGAACGGAGTACAAAGAATATGGTAGAAAGAATGCACATGATTAAAAATTTAAGACTATAATTGCTACTAAGACTAGTAATAGTTTATCTATTTCAGCCTCAGCTATCACTCCTATTGTCCTCATACTAGAGGACGTTGCAGGAGAACAAGAGTAGAGATGCCACCTAGAAGCCAGAGCAGATTTTTTTATCAGTCCTTGCTCTCCTTATTATGAAGGACATGAAGTATACATTCATCTTCTGAGCGTATATGTTTTACTGCCAAAATGTTAATATTCCTTTATGAAGAATCTGGCTTGGAGCTTACCAAGGCAGACCTTGCATTCATCACCACTGTCACAGCTATGGACATAGATTATGAAGACTTTAACTGTAGGAGAAAGTCCCAGAGCAGGCTGGTTTTGCTAACCCCTACAGAGCATGCCTAAGAACCTACATAAATTAAGTTTAAGTCACAAGTCAAGCTCCCTTGGAAATGTCCCAGTGTAGACCTACATTTCTCATATGCCTTTCAAACATACTTATTAAAACATTTCATAGCATAAGTGCCTTTTTTTCATACAAGAAGGAGAATAAATTGCAAACAGGTTAGACCTGAGAAAGCATATATTAAAAAAGAGCTTTGTTCAGGGTTCTAGTGCACCTTTACTGCAGATAATTAATGAGCATCTTATGCTTTCAGCAGCATTTAATGTATTCAAGAACTGAAACAGGCTACAGACAGTGGGAAACAAATGCATACAGCAGGAAACTCAACATCTGAGGCAGCCACCTCAGTCTCTACTCATGGCCTTGCAAACCATAGCTCTGTTAACAAAGCCACAATAAAAACATCTGAACACATTGTAAAGAAACCCATCTTCACATATGTTAAGCGGAAGATGCATATAAATACTATTCCCCTGCTACAAGGATATGCTTCAAGAATGTGAATGCAGAAAAGCCATAAATTATAGCACCACAGATTCATGTAGTATTGCTCCCCAAACATCAATCTGCAAGAGTCAGGTATTAATAAGAACAGAAATTAACACAACACACACAAAAGTTACTATTTTCTCAGAAACTGAGGCTACATATTACAACTTAATTTAGCACTAGCTCTATAGAATAACATAAGAATAACGTCTTCGATATAAAAACATGACAAGTCAAATCTGAAAGATAAACCAAATTTATTTAAAACAAAAAAATTAAGACAGTGCTATTGCCAAGTTTGAAAAAGTGAAGTATTCTTTTACTGATGTGACAAGACAGCCAATTTACAGCAGTTACATTAATTCTGAGAAAATCAGGATGTGTTTACACTGCTTCAATTGACTACATGTACTTTCTGCAAGATAAACTGGCTCCCCTTCCCTCCCCTTCCCAAAAGAACAGACAAAAACATCCTATAAAAAACATGTACAGAATTTTGAGACACATGATCAAAAGACAAACCATTGTCCAAAAGCCTCAAACTTTCCAACAAGGTTAAATTCTTTGTTGCTTCAACCAACCCTCAACGGGGGAGCTACAAGCACAACGCCGTCACCTCTGACAAAGAGCATCGGAATATTCCTTTTGGTAGACTACGAAGAAGGAAAGAAAAGTTTATATTTACAAAAGCGTAATTTACAAAACGTATCTGCTAAGCATATGACCAAATTCAATCATAACTAAACACCAGAAACAACTCCGACAAATAGAAGCTCAAAAATACAACCTTCTGGCATGCTGAAGAGATCACTACATCTTTTGATATCCTTTGTACTTCCGTAACAACTTGCACAAAACTTATTTTATATCTTGGTTCAAAAAGTAGTCAACAATAAACTATTTTAACAATATAACATACTTCAATTTTAGAAAAGTTTTTAATGGGGATAAATACACTGAAGTTCTTACTTTATAAATCTCTTCATATGTTTCCTCATCAATCTCTATTGTAGTTACAGTTTCTTCCACATCACCCAAAATCATATTTAAGTGCTGATCATATGCCTGTAGGAATGAAATTGGTTTATTATTTCTTCCAAAATTCAAACACATGCTCATTAAAATGACAATTACAGCAAAACTTTCAGACATAATTAGTTTAGCCTGATTTTGACCAAAATGTACCATTATGTCAAAACAAAACAATATCAGTTATAATTATAATTTCAAACATAAATGCCAAGAAATCAGTATTCCGCTGCATAAACAAAAGGGAAGACATTTATATTCACTGAAATGCTCTCTTCCAGGAAACAGCTAGAAGCTTTCAGGGAGAACACATGCAAGAACTCAGAGACAGACACACTTCATTAGCATTAAACCAGCTGCACATTCTCTGCTGCCAGTCCAGCCTCCTGGAATCAATTGCCTGGGGCCAACTTAAATTATATGAAAGCTGTAATACACACAATGCTGGAAAACCTTAAAATAAGTACATGTTCCAAACACCTTACAAAAGCATGTTTCAAGCTATGCCACTACACCAGTGCCTCATGGATCTCTCATCTTCGTGTTCCCAAAGGAGTTGAGGCCCAGTTAAACACATGGGGCAGCTGGGTCTCTTCCCCAACACAGCACAGTGCTCAGGAAGGACAACTCGCTTAACTGAAAGCAAGAATCTGTCTTGTCAAGAAACGTATCACTCTCAGGAGAAAGCACATAGACAAATGAGATTTGCAGAGAATCCAGCTGAGTACATATCTTATCATACCCTCACAGCGGGTGCTGTGAGTGAAATTATCATTATTAGACAAATCTCCTTCTCAATTCAGTTTTAAATAGACCTCAAGGTACTCCACAAGAGGCCTGCAGCATTATTGCTTATTTCACAGACACAGAAGCCAAAAGCAGTGGAACAAATTGCTTGGTATCATTCAGAAAAACAAAGTACATCTCCTGACTCTCTAGTGAAGCATTTAATAGCAGACAGAGTACTGAACAAATTTGGTTTATTTCACCAATCACATTATATTTTTGATATCAGAAAGGTTTCAGCCCCTGTTACTAAGATTATCTTTAATCACTTCCGCTCTTTTAAACATCACAGACAATTACTTGTGGTTTAATACCAATTTTTTTTAACAATCAATGGAATGTTATAGGTAAGCTTATGTAATAGACTGTTGTACATGAAAAAAGGCTGCCCAATGCTTAGTTCTGGAAGTTTTACTTACGTGTAGTCTGCCTCTAAGCTCTCTGTCATTCCTCATTTTGACATAGATTCGCTCATCAAGACTGAGTCTGATGAGATCAAGTGGCTCCTCTACAGTATTTGTTGTTTGTTGCTAAAAAAACAAAGTTAAAACAGTTATTTATAGAAAAGAAGCCTGTGAACTTTTCACAGAATCAGAATCACAGAATGATATCAGGTTGGAAGGGACCTCTGGAGATCATCTAGTCCAACCCTCCTACCAAAGCAGGTCCACCTGGAGCTGGTGGCACAGGAATGCATCCAGGTGGGTTTTGAATGTCTCCAAAGACAGAGACTCCACCACCTCTTGGGCAGCCTATTCCAGTGCTCTGCCACCCTCAGTGTAAAGAAGTTCCTCCTCATGTTTAGGTGGAACTGCTTATATTCAAGTTTGTAGTTTGTACTCATTTCCTCTTGTCCTGTCACTGGGCACCACTGAAAAAAGACTGGCCCCTTCCTCTTGACATCCTCCCTTTAAGTATTTATAGGCATTGATCAGATCCCCCCCTCAGTCTTCTCTTCTCCAGACTAAAAAGACCCAAGTCCCTCAGCCTATCCTTGTAAGAGAGATGCTGCAGGCTCCTAATCATCTTTGTAGTCATCTGCTGTACCCTCTCCAGCAGTTCCCTGTCCTTCTTGAACTGGGGAGCCCAGAACTGGACACAGTTTTCCATTCCTCAGTGTTTGTGAGACACAGAAAACAAACAGGTACGAACATAGATTCAAATATTTCAAATCATTCCTTCACATCCTGTTGAACCCGAGTACAGTCGATATTACCACTCTCAGGCTATTCACCAGCCTGAGCAACATGAGTTGAAAGGCTTCAGTTTAGCTTGCAGCAAACCACACTTTATGCATACTATTATATAAAGCATATTCCTCACCAACAACCATTGTCTGTACTGCAGCAGAAAGCCTAATTGGCACGACCCAGCCACTGATGGCCCAGCAGCACTCCTGTGCCATCACACGGGCAGGCTGGAAGAACCAAACACAGGCTGCCATTCTTGCCAGGGCAGCTCACTCAGCTGGGCCACCCGCTGCCCCTCCTGCCCCAGACACACACCTCTCCTGCTCAGCAACACCGCACTCACGCCAGGCCTCAGAGCGGGTTGGAAACCTGCACACACACCAGATCTTTTTTTTAGGATAAAGATTTACTTTCAGGGTCACAACTAAAAGGTGTGAACGTTTCTGTGCATATCGCCCAGCGTGCTGCCCTGTTTCCTTCTAAGTGAGGCAGAGCCAAAGGGTATTTTCCCCAGCAGCCTTCCTTCACTTCGGTTCCTGGGGATAGCGGGCCTGAGGCGAGCCCTGCCCGCCCTCCTGACCACCGCGGCGGCAGCACAAGGGCCGAGGCCCCTCCGTGTTCTAACTCCCATTTCACACCGAGAACGCTCCCCCGGGGAGGGGGGGGCTGCCCCTCAGGAAGGCTGCCCAAGCGAGGGGCTCCGCCGGCAGGCACACCCAGCCCAAAGCCCGCCTCCATCTTACGCCCCACCAGCCGCGGAGGCTCCCCCAGGCCCGCGGAGGGAAGGCGGGAAGCCCGGGCCGCAGCGAGGAAGGCCTCTCCGCTGCCTCCCGCCCTGAGGGAAGCAGAGAGCCGCTCACCTGGTCCACCTCATCCGCCATCTTTCAAACCGCCTCCCGCGCTCTCCCGCGAGACTTTATGGCCCTTCCCCTTCCCCTCTGACCGGGGCGGAGCCGGGGGCGGCGGCGGCAGCGGGGCGCGGAGTGCAGCGCGGCGGTGTCATGGCTAGAAAGCGCAAAGCATCGCCCNGAAAGAATGTTACTCCACTGAGCCCATGGTTATTTATGGCAAAGACAGATTGCTTTACAGAGAAGATATCTGTGGGTATCACAGATACCAAGTCAAATACTCAATCTATTGTTACTGATGCAGAGGTCATGCTTCATTTATTTCCCTATTTTTAGTGTGTTCTTCCTCTATTTTTCTTGAGTAAACAGGCACCTACTTTTCTTGATGCTAAAGCCATTCTGATAATTTTAACAGTGACCCGCAGAAGCCCCCTCAGGAAATAAAGTTGAAGAAAGAATCTCCTGTTAAAAAAGAGATGGATGAAGACAATACTGATGATGATGATGAGGGGGAAAGTGAAGACGAATGGGAAGACGTGGAAGGTAACAATTGCATGTTTATTCATTTTAAGGAGTAAATATACTTTTTTTTTGTAATTTGATTTTTGAACCATTTCTCATTTGGATTCAGGTAACTGTATATACTCTCTGTACCTGAAGTATGCTCCATGTGCGTATCTGTATCTTTAAAAGCTCATGTCTTACAGTGCTTTTAGAATGATTCCAAAGCATAAAAAAGCCAGGCAACTACTGACCTGATGGTAGTGCCTTGAATGTAACTGTTTTTTGGGTTATGTTAAAATTGTGCTACTGTGCAGAAAGCACTCTCTCAGCTGTTTGTGCTGTCTAATATTAAGCAGCTAAGAAGGAGTCGCTTTAAAGATTCAAAACTGCCACTTCCTAGTAATGGAGAGTGGAGATGAAACCAACTGAGCTGTTTGGTTAGGTGGCCATCAATGAACTGTGACAAGAATCAGGTTGATCATAACCTTCCTGTTTTGCTGCTACAGATTTATGCCTTCTAAAGTGAACAGCTGTCAGGTTTTTTTTCTTTGCTACTCTACAAGTATCCTTCAAATCACATACTCTTCATTCACCTTTCTCCTGTTGAGTTTGCCTGTGACAGTCACTTGCCATTAGACTGTGCTGAGCTGATTCCTCAAGAGCAGGTGACTGGCATCCCACAGTTATTTGAAATAACTGAGCACATAGACTATTATGGAAGATCCAGGAGCTGGTAATTACTGGGGATGTTCTGTTGGTAGGTTGTTTCAATGGTTGTTTGAACACTTTAGAAGGAATAGGTAAATCCTTATCCCATTGTCAGGCCACCCTGGGACATCTATTCCATGTTTACATATCATTTAGTATTATGTTATTTTTCCAGAACTCCAGGAACCTGCCACAGATAAGTTAGAAGAAGCTGCTGTTCTTCCAGCAATGGCATTGCCAAGGAATCCTGTCGAGATAGAGATTGAAACTCCAGAGCAGATGAAGAGAAGACAAAGAAGGTAAGAACAGGAGGGCAGCAGAGGGCAGAAGTTAAAAATATGCTAAATCTTGACTGTCACTGACTTGCTCTGTTCTGGGTAGAAATTGCACCACTTGGTGCAGACTGTTGAGTTGTAGTGATGCGAGGTCATGGGATGGAAAACAGTTTACACACTGATCAAATTTTACCAAAAATCTTCAATGGAAGAAGTCATCTGTTGACAAGAATGTAGGCTTTTCAGCTTCCTTGAAAATTAAGCATGTAACTTCATTGTGCTTTAATATCTACATTTCCAAACCAGGGACAGTAGTAGCTCTCTTCAAGGAGAGCTATGGGTGATTGCCTTTGTTGTACTATAATATCTTAACAGCTTAGGTGGAAGCCTCTATGCACCCCTATCTGAGCTGTGAAAATGTGGGTCAAATAAATGTCCTTGGCAGCCGGGAGCATTATAGCAAGGAAGGCTTTCTTTGTGTGGCAGTTGGAGCCTTGATGATACCTCGTGCTGTTACAGGGTGGGGACTGTCCCAGGGCAGCCCTTCATAACAAAGTAACTGGAATATCTGTTGCCTCTAAGTTAAAAGACTTTATCAATGAAGAGAAAAACATTTTTCCAGAAGTCTGAATGGAATGCTAGCAGTAATCTAAAAGTCAAACAATTCAGACAGTGAATTGTAAGTGTAATATGGAGTCCAAAGCTGGCTGGTAGGAAACTGAAGGCACATAAAGTTAGGTGGAATTTAGGCCATCTGAATATAGCCAAGCTCTCAGTAGTCAGGTCCATAGAGTTCACAGTTTATTAGTCATATGCAGCCCATGCACCTGTTCACATAGCCAGTAACTAAACTTTGGCTAAGTGTGCACAGAAGATTCTCTGGGATGGATTCTCTTTGTGAACTGATCCAATTCAGGAACTTAGAAAGGCAGGTCCATAGAAAACCCACAACATCCGTTTTTTTTCTAATGTTATGCAGAGAAAAAAGGAATGCTGAGTTTGAGATGTATCTTCGGAGAATGATGAAACGTTTCAGCAAGGATGTTCGTGAGAACACGCATAAGGTATTGGTCACATAGAAACCTGGCAGAGAAAAAATTGAGTGTAAAGATGTCTGAACTGATTCATAATGAAGAAAGAACTAATTTTGGTCAAATAATTTGGGGCTGTGGCTAAAAGGGAGAAGGTAAAAGGCTGTAGACCTGACAAATGCTCATTAGACTTAGACTTTTGCTAAGCTGTAAGTTAGAAGCATTAGCTACTGCATTAGTAAAATTCTAAATCAAAGCAGATGTGAGTAGGATGTATATTTCTCCATGAGTGTGTATCTGCTCATTCTGTTGGGGTTAAACTGTCAGTCCTGTAGAGGCAGGAGACACTGACAGGGACTTCAAGGCTTTACTGTCTTCTGATGGTGATCTGAAGACAGCCCTGTGTCCACCCTGTGTATGCTTGGGAGGCTTCATTGTTGCCTGTCCCAGTTAAAAGGAGCAGTAAAGCCTTCCTCATCTATACCATGGACAATAGTTCCAGCAAAGAAAACCTCTTGTGAACTCACTATAGAAACTTTTTTCTCTCAGGTTCACCTCTTGTGTTTATTAGCAAATGGTTTCTATAGGAACAGGATCTGCAGCCAGCCAGATCTTCATGCCATTGGTCTATCCATCATCCCCATCCACTTCACAAAAGTGCCTGCAGGCCGAGTGGACCTTCCCTACCTTTCCAACTTGGTGAAATGGTAAAATTCTGTCTCCTAATCATGCTATCAGAGAGAATGTAGAGCCAGGGTTCAGGGAGAGGGGTAAATGTAATTACCAATTTTCAGTGTTTTTTCTGATTTTACATACGAGAGTGAGAGTCTGTCCTTCTTACAGAAGGAAGGGATGAACTATGTAGTTTAAGAGTACAATCATAAATACTAGACAATAAGCAGCGAGTGGCTGCGTGGTGCTGACTGCTGGCTGGGGTTAAACCATGACACTGGTATTTCAGGTTTGTTGGAACCTTCACTGTCAATGAAGAGCTTTCCACTGAAAAAGGAGAGCCCCTTCAGTCGACCTTGGAGAGGCGCTTTGCTATCTATGCTGCACGAGATGATGAAGAGTTCGTTCATGTAAGTGAAGCACAGGGTTGGTTTCTGAGTTTTCATGCTGGATCAGTGCTGTCGTGCTGTCAGATCATACACAAAGTGGTGCTTGAGGGAAAGATTTGGAGATAACACACTGGTGACTTAGGTGATTCCGTGGCTTTTTCTGTCGTATATTTATCTGGAGTCCTTCTGTGATTAAATAATTCAGTTTGAACTGTGCTTAACTGGAGCCTCTAGTTCTGGTTGGTGGCACTGTGCACTCCATGTTCTTCTGCGGAGGGCTTTGTAGATAGTGTATAGAGCTACTTGTTCTTAAGTATGCTTTGGCTTCTTTATATTGCTTTAGCAGGGTAGATCAAAGAAAACCGGCTTAGTAGGTTTCTTCTGAAATACAAACTTGAATGAGGAAATTCTTGGGCTTATTTGCTGTCAGAGAAACTCTTCACAGATCTTGGAGTTAGAAGGGTGGTAGTTTGTTACTGCAAATCACCATTGAATGCCAAAGGAATTGAGCTTTGATTTAGAGAAGCCCAAGGCCAAAGCTTCAAAAGGACTTCAGCTCTACAGTCATTTTGTGGTGGAAATGGATTAAGGGAAGAAGCGAGTCAGCTGCTTCAGTAAGCAAGGAAGCCAAGGAAGGAGAAAACATAGATCAAATTGACAGGGGACATTTGAAAAAGCAAAACTAAGCTGCTGCTTTGCAGGTGCATGACTTGCAGCTCTGCCCTGTTGCTGATAAAGTTGGATGCTGCAGCAAAGCAGGAAGCAGTGGCTGTTGTGGCTTTACAGCCTTGCTGTGGAAATGCACAGGTGGCATTTCCACCTGCGACAGGAGGAAAAAAACAAAGTAAGCGTTGTGTAGGCAGCTTCAGTTGAGTCCCATGCAGGAAGGCAGTTGCCAGGTCACAGCTGTTAGCCACTCAGTTGTGACTGTAATGACATTCTCGGAATGGCTGGTGTTTCTGCCAGTTTCAGCTGAATGGTCTGTGGTTGGCTTTGGCCACCTTTGGGAGGCAGGATTTAGAGTCATCTTATTCAGTTTTCCTCAAGAATGAGAGACTGATATGGTGGACGGGATCTGGGGGAATTCCCGTGTCTGCTCTAGCAGGATGGTTCATTTAACCTCTTTAGGAATTGGTTCCTCACCTGTGAGTTAACAGCAGTACCCCCGTCACAGTAGGAACATAACTATATATAAGTATAAATAAGAGCCAGATAAGACTCTGCAGTGCCTTAATGTTATAGCAGCTGGGCTCCCTACACTTCTGCACTGGGTAAAAGGTAGGAATGAAAATGATTTGTGACAGAACCCAGATTGTAAATGAGCTTCTAGAGGTTTTTTTATATACCTTGAAAAAAGGTTAAACACGCTTTAATTTTTCTTTTCCAGATATTTTTAATTATTTTGCGAGCGTTGCAGCTGCTGTGTCGCCTCGTGCTGTCTTTTCAGCCTATTCCTCTCAAGGAGACAAAAGCAAAGGTAGGTTTTGTTTGGTGTGTGAGGTAAGGAATAGGTCACTGGTTTAGTGAGTAGGATTGAAAAAAACTTTCTGGCTGCTGTAGCTTGAAGCGAATCGCTCACTGCATGAACCAGGGTGATGACAGTGTTCTGCCTATAGCACAGAAGATGCAAACGCTTAATTTTGGGGTTTCTCCTGTAAAAACACTCATTTTGTGTGTTTCAGCAAAGACTTGTTATGCTTCAGTGGTTTTACATTTCTTTAAAACATAGACAGCAAACACTTGCTGCTTGAGTACACCTCTCCTCAGCCACTGGCCTGAAGTTTTGAAGTCCCTAAGATGTACAGATTGACCATGTCTGCCAGTCTTTGGTCTGCATGCACCTCATTCTGATTTCAGTCTTTTTTTTTTTAACAAATTCTTAGCCACAGTAATAAAACAGTGGCCTACCCTCTTTCTTTGCAGGTAAAAAGCTCCTCCAAGAGGCAGTCTCTCAGCACCTCTGAGGGGCAGGAGAGCTCTGCCACAACACCCAAAGCTGTGGCAAAAAAATGCCCCTGCAGAAAAGCCAAACGGGATGAAAAATCCTCAGAGAGTGAAGAAGACAACAAGGAGCCAAAGAAACGCAAAACTGCTCAGACCAAAAGGACACGCAAGTCAAAGTTGACTACAGGTAGCCAGGAACAGAAGGAATCTGGTAATGAAGAGAGTGGTTTAGCGGAAAAAGATGTGCCAGTCAGGCCCAAGAATGATCGCCGGAGACGAGTGGCCTCCAAAGTGTGTTACAAAGAAGAGAGTGGAAGTGATGAGGGCAGTGGTTCGGACTTTGAGGTTTCAGAGGAGGAGAGTGATCTCTCTGATGAGGATTTTGAAACTGTCTCTAAAAGGCAGAGGAGCTCACTGGGCTCTCAGAAGTCAAAGGTGACGGCTATAAAAAGCCCTAAAACCGAGACTTCAGAATCAAGGCTGCCCAAAAATTCGTACGGAGCTGAGCCTGGGTCAGCAAAAAGTACAGCTCCAGCCTTGCCTCATGCACAGAGAAAGAGAAACAAAATAATTTCTAGTGATGAGGATGATGGACAGCAAGAGGTAAGGAAAGTGGTGGGCACAGACCAGTGGCTGGAGGTTTTCCTTGAACGTGAGGACAAGTGGGTGTGTGTAGACTGTGTTCATGGCAACGTTGGCCAGCCCCAGCTGTGCTTCACATATGCCACAAAGCCGCTTTCCTACATTGTGGGATTTGACAATGATGGGAGTGTCAGGGACGTGACGCAAAGATATGACCCAGTGTGGATGACCACAACAAGGAAGAGTCGTGTGGACCCTGAGTGGTGGGAAGACACGCTGCAGCCATATAAAAGTCCCTATGTGGAAAGAGACAAGAAGGAGGAAAATGAGGTAAATGGCAATAGGTTATTTAGGACATTTAGTGGCAGGAGTCTGGTCTTTGGATTCTCATTCAAGCAAAAATCATTAGGAATCTTACCATGAGGAGGGAAGTCTGTATTTGAGCTTGAGAGATTCAGATTGAGCATTTTTCAAAGGAAATGTACAATGATAGATTAAAATAATATCAAATGGAGGCTGTTCAGAAAAATCCACGTAGCAAAAGTACTGGACAGCCTATGCTGGAAACTTACTAATGTTTCTGTAGGGTTTAGCATTACCTTTCTTGGAGAGAGTATTTAAAATACGTAGATTTGGGTAGGCATTTAAGTATCTATTTGCAACAAGAATGCTTAGGTCTGTTGGCTCACCTGATTAAGTTTCTGGTGTTTTTTTTCCTTTGATCCATACTATAATCATTCTTACTTTCTTACAAAGGGTAGCGCAAGAGAGTTGTGAAATCACTCTTCTTTGTATAATTCCTACAGTTTCAAGTTAAGCTTCAAGATCAACCTCTACCAACAGCAATTGGAGAGTACAAAAACCACCCTCTTTATGCACTGAAGAGGCACCTCTTGAAATACCAAGCGATCTATCCTGAGACAGCTGCTGTCCTAGGGTACTGCAGGGGAGAGGCTGTCTACTCCAGGTGGGTGGTTTACGTGTTGTCAGGTGTGACTGCGATCTTTGTTTCAAATTTAAGAGCTAATTTGTGTGAAGACCACGACGGTATTAGCAGTAGTCTCAGGCCAGGTGCTTAGATAGGGTGAGGCATTTAGCTGCTCAGACAGCATTTGCGCATCGCTTAGATACAGGTTTTTTACAATGCCTAACGTGAATAACAGCTTGGAAGCCTCTTGTGGAAAGACTTCAAAACTCTTATGGTGCTTCCTTCTGGCCTTTTTAGAGACTGCGTACACACGCTACACTCCAAGGACACTTGGCTAAAGAAAGCTCGAGTGGTGAGGATTGGAGAAGTGCCTTACAAGGTAAGAGGGTTTGATGTCCTCCTGTGCAACACGTCTGCCCTCTAAAGTTCAAGCTCAATCCTGGGTTGGTTTTTGCTTTCTCTCTGTCAGATTTCTCACTTGCGTGGTTTGTAGTAGTTGCATTGTGAATCTGTCCACCTACTGTGCCTTTGGTTCCTGTGTACTACCCAAAGCCCAGCCAGCTTTTCTTCCCACCCCAAGGGTATCTGTCTCACAGATCTTCATCTTCTTTAAAGGTGTCTGAGCATTTTATATGAACTGCAGGATCTGGCTCCCTGTTGCATAGAGGTGCCCTGGGTTATCGTTTATAAGCGATGCATACTGAAGCTAGGAAATAGACATTTCTTCTCTCCCAGAGCCTTCTCCTTTGATGTCCAGGGGAAGCCTGGAATCACTGGCAGCTTGTTGCTGTGGTGTGACAGGCTTGGTTATTGTATTTACGCAGATGGTGAAAGGGTTTTCCAACCAGGCGAGGAAGGCGCGCCTTGCAGAGCCTGCAAACCGGGACAAAGAGGACCTGGCGCTGTTTGGTCGCTGGCAGACAGAGGAGTATCAGCCACCTATAGCCGTGGATGGAAAGGTAGGTAGGAAGGCAGAGGGCCGGTGCTAAAGGGAGTGTTTGTGTGGAGCTGTGGGCCTTATTTTTCCAGAAGTTGCGTGTTTCAGAGGTGAGATCAGTCAATGACATCTGGATTCAGAATTAAGACTTCTAAGCAACTGTACCCAGAAGGAAATGGTCAAAACTTCACTGAGGCCTTTCCTGAGTACAAGCCATGAGGTGTAGACTGCTAGCTTTATAATTTTGTTCGTCTAATTTGCCTACCCTCTGTTTGTTTTGCTGATTCTCTGCATTACAGCCCTAGTAACAAGACCTGGGCAGAGACCATAGGTAGGAGATAACCATGCAGCTAAAATCTAGGCTTGTGCCTTCTCGTGTGAATATTTATCAAATACTAGAGTGGAATGTAGCAGGTCAGAAGGAAGGGAGAGTCCCTGAGTTGCAGCAGGGATTTTCACCTCTCTCCAGAGAGCAGGAGTGTCACCATTTCTCTTTAACTTTGAATAACAGGTTCCTCGAAATGAATATGGAAATGTCTATCTCTTCCTGCCATCCATGTTACCTGTTGGCTGTGTGCAGCTGAGACTCCCAAACCTGAACAGATTGGCGCGCAAGTTGGACATTGACTGTGCTCAAGCCATCACTGGATTTGATTTTCATGGTGGTTACTCACACCCAGTGTATGTAAAGCTGCTTTGTTGCAGCTGATAGATGTTGATGTCCTGCAGAAGCTGTATGCCCTGTGTTACGGAGTACTTGCCCTCCTCTTCTGTGCTATTGGTGGCAGTGGCGTCAGTGGCCCTGGCGTGCAGAAGTGACTTTATATGCTTTAAGAGCTTGCACTTGTGTGGGGAGGAACAGGCAGTGGGTGACACACTTGGATCCTGTGCGACAGACAGATGGTTCTGTCAGTTCTCAGTAGTTTGCTCTTGCTTTGGCTGGGTCAGCACTTGGCTGCCATTCTTTTTCCTTTTAGTAGCTGACAGAGGATTGTGTTCTCCTTCCTAGTACTGACGGCTACGTTGTCTGTGAGGAGTACAAAGAGGTCCTCATTGCTGCCTGGGAGAACGAACAAGCAGAAATAGAAAAGAAGGAGAAGGAGGTGAGAATTGGTTTTGCAGATTCCTTATTCTTACATTTATCACGTAAATGTCATTGAAACTGTGGGCAGTCAAAGACTGGAGGACTGTGTAAGCACCAGACACCGCGCTCTGTGACCCTGAGGGGCTAATTGCATCCTTCAAATGCCCCCTTTGGGGCTCCCTGTCCGGACTGCAGTGGGATGCAATACAGGGGTGTAGCAAGATCTGAAGTAGTGCAGACTCTGGAATAGCTGCCTGGAAACAAAAATGAGGAATACACACAGGGGGTTAAAGTATTGGAGGTGGCTCTGGTGTAATTTACACAGTCAGGCTGCACATTAGAAAGTGACACTAATTCATGTATTTGGCAAATAATTGGACACCAATACATTTTACTCCTAAGAATCCTGCTGGCTTAGAATCTTTTAATGTGATGTTTTAAGTTGCTTGGATTTTTTTAGTGGCACTTCAAAGTCTTCAAACTTCTGTTTTCTGTGGGCATAAATACATCGAAACTTACAATAATAACTTTTCTCTTTTCAATAACAATTGCACACAGAAGCGTGAGAAAAGAGCTCTGGGGAATTGGAAGCTGCTGACAAAAGGACTTCTCATCAGAGAGAGACTGAAGCAACGCTACTCCATCAAGGTATTCTGCATTTCTATTAGTCATTTCTTCTCCAGGATGATAATTCTCTACCAAGATACTTTTTTTCCAGAATTTCCAATGTGTTGTGTTTCCACCTGCAGGGTGTAGAACTTCCAGAGTGAAGGTGCTCAAAAATCTTTTTCTTTCCTGTTGTTAGTGTGTTACCAGCAACTAGAAAAAAAAAATAACTACATCAGAAATTTGATGTGCTCATGTCCATGAAAGATTCATTATTGTTTAACAAGAGATTAGTGTTTCCCAAAGCATCATTTTTTCGGTATTATTTTCTGTTTTGACATACCCTATTCCTAGGTTTATTCCTCCAAGCCAAGCAAGTAGATGACAGGATGAGAGGGGGCTGCTTTTAGTTATGAAGTCAAATGTTTTAGTTCTTTTCCCCATTGAGAAAGGTGAAAAGCATGATCTTTTTAAAGCAGGTTTATTTTTATTCTTCCACAGCCAAAAATCTTTTTGCTTGTGTTGAAAGAATGCTTGACATCCAGGAATAGAAACACACTGCTTTGGGTGAGATCCCCAAACCAGAACAGCCAATTTATGTGATGTCATTAAGTGTCACTGTGATGGAAGACAAGCCCTTTTAGTAAAGATGATTTCTAGAGCAAGTTTTGAATTTCCATGCCTGCTTTTTTCCAGACTGAGCCAGCAGCACCTGACACACAGAAAGGAGCGGGATTCTCTTCTGATGAAGAAGGGGGTCCGAGTTCAGAGACTGCAGTAGGGAACGCGGCCATTTCTTGGCCCCAAAATCGCCAGTTAGAGAAAAAAAAAGAAGAGGAGACAACCAGAAAGAGCAAGCGGGAAAAGAAAGGAGAAGCAGCACAGTTGTTCCCTTTTGAGAAGCTGTGATCAGAACAAGCGTTTCTTTGCCGTTTCCAGATGCAAGAACAATAGTCATAACAAAAGTAGCCTTTGCCAGTTAAGGACTTAATCTTCGTGTGCACTTGTGTTTCTGAGCTGTCAGGGACCAGCCTCATTCAGGATCAAGAGATTCTTTTGCTGTCGCAGGTCGTTATCTTCATCCTTTTATCCTTGGACTTAGGAGAAGCAGATGTGCAGTTGTACCTTCTGAGAAGATCACTTTGTGCTGTTGGGGGTTTTGCTTTTTTTTGTATCACTCAGCACTAATAATTCTGGTTTTTGAGGCATTCCTTTCACCAGCACTGTCTTTTCCCATTTTTTTCCTGCTTGCTTGGAACCAAAGCAGCTGCTCTTTGTCAGTCTGTGGTGGGCTGGCCGAAGGACCACTAACACCTTTGATTCATACCGTAACCAAATCAGTGGTGAGGCAGATTTCTGGTCTTACTGTCTCATCGTCACAGAAGGGGAAATACCTCCTCTCAGGGGTAAAGCAGCACGTAATCATTTGGATGAATCTGAAAATTTACTTTCTAAAGAATCTCTGCCTTTTGTGAAAGCTCAATTTTGGCTTTTCAGCCTACCATTTTCCGTTACTTTCAGAAATCTTGTGCATTAGAAGGGAGAAGCTCTGTCCTCCTTTCAAACTTAAGGTTAAAGATGTCTTCTTCAGTAATTGGAATATATACATACTTGTTTTGGTTTTATCAAGACGATTTGGGTATGTTCTGGAGCAAAACCTGTGAAACCAGGTGGCTGTTGTTGTCAGAAATTAAATTCACTGCAACCACAAAGGTCTTGTAAATGTTACCCAGCACCTAAGCATTAAAAAGCTGCTGAGAGGAATGTGAAATCTACACAAGCTTTTCCTGCAGTTTTGTAGTAGAAATGCTGATCTGTCTTTCGCAGTATTTTTATAACTAAATCACACTGACATTGTCTCTTCAAAAATAGAGAGGAGTCATTGCTGGACATTGTCACAGAGGAAAGATTGAAATGCAAGAAAATGGGTCACGTTTAATTATGTTCAGAAAGAACTCTATTTTTGTACTGTATTTGTAGAATGAAATAAAGTATTGAAAAAGAGTATGTTGTCCATTCCACCTCCCCTCTGGCCAGCGCTTCCTTCTCTAAGCAGCTGTTTCCCTGGAAGGAAACTCCCACACAAGGATAAGAACGCATCCCAGTGTTTCCAGAAGCCACAAATGGGGTCCCAGGATATCCCAGAACTGGCTGCTTGGGAATTGTTTTAATGTTAATGGTCTACACGCTGAGATTTTTAGGTTTTGCTACTGAATTCTAAATAAATATATATAAAAAAGCACCCCAGGTTGAGGTTGGGGAGCAGAGGTGACCTGTAGGCAGGATGCACCCCAAGATGTAGTTTGAATGCAAGGGCCCACGTCTGGCTTCCACTGGTTTCAGGTATTTTTTGTCTGCTTAAAACAGGAGCTGGTGCCAGCCGTACCAAAGCAATGCCACGCTTCCTCATTTGGGACACTGGGCACAGATACACCGAATTACGAGTTTAGTGACTGTTGATAGTCATCAGGGAAAGGGACAGTAACAGCTTCAGAGGGAGGGATCCTATACAGCTCCGCAGGGAGCCAGCTCTCCTAACGTAAGAGCAAAGAAAGAATAAATGTGCTTTAGGGGAGACCAAAGCAGAAAGGGAGGATGGTCAGCAGATGAGGTACGTGTTGTGTCAGGTCTTAGTAAGGAAGCAAGAGAAATACGGTTTCAGTTGTTCCTATAGAAACATCATTTGTGTATGTGCAAGGAACACGAGCCTTGGCTCCACCAGCACAGCCCTCCTGGGAAAGAGGAAGATCTTTCCATCACAGGAGTCTGTCATTATTTACATCATTCCCGTGCACGCACTGGTACGTGAGACAAAAGCATTTTAAGCTGTTGAATGCACAGGTAACCCCCTGCTCTCTTTAAAAATACAGGACGCTTTATCCAGTCAGGGTGACAGCGTTAGGTTGATGGTTGGACCAGATGATCCAAAAGGTCCCTTCCAACGTGGGCAATTCTATGTTTTTCAAATAGTCTCGGAGGCAAGGAAGTTCCTATAACTGCAGTAGTCAGTAATGGGGAGAAAAGCCAGGGTGGGCTGGAACGAGCCTGTCATCACACAGAAGCACAAAGCCCAGAGGGCAGCTGCGCTCTTATTAGGAACTCGCTTCCCAAACCGGGGAGATACTCGCAGGATGAACAAAAACGCATCTATGTCAACCAGCAACACAAAACTAGCTCACGTGGAAGCTACAAAGTAATCCTCCGTGTCCCTGTGAGTGAAAGGTGCAAGGCATACACATCATAAAAAAGAAGCCAACAGACCAATGTTTTGAAAATTGTACTTTATTAAATATACAAAAGCTCAGCACTTCTGTAGAAAATTGTATCTTCATCTCCAATATGGTAACGCTGGTTAGTTTCCTGCATCACTGGTAAAATGGCAGCCCGACACCTGGTTTTCTCCCCAGAGGAGTGCGATTCTTAATTGAATGAGCAAAGCTGGTGCTAGTGAGCAGCAGGGAGCCGGGGCAGAACCCCTAAGGGCTGTCACCTGCTTGCGTGAGGCCTCTCGCCCTCCCTACAGCCCTTCAGTCACCAATCCTGCTTTCACCAGAGGAACCGAACCACGAGACTGAACTGAGAACCAATTGACAATCCACAATTCAAATAGCAGAAGAATGAAAAAAAATTAAGGCTAATCAAGTAATTACTACTTCTCAAAACACTTATGATTCATAACTCAGATCTCTATTTCAGTACCATTTGTAGCAAACATTTGCTTCTACGTATGTTCAAGTTAAGTTCCTTTGGTATGGAGACAGTCATAACTGGATTTCATAAATTAAGCCATTATTTTTGTACTGAATTGTGTAAACTTACAGAAAAAACCCACCGTAGTGTAGGGAGTGCACATTTGGAAGCCAGACCCTTGTTGTGTGGAGAGAGACTTAACAACAGTACAAGACAGTCTCTCATCTCAAGTACTCGGTACAGCAGAAATACGTAAACATGAGCCATCGCAACACTACCAGGCAGCACTTCTCTAATGTGATATAAAGCTCAAAATTCAGGCTATTAAAGTCTATGAAATCTAATCAGGCAAAAATGTTCTCATTACTTAATTTCATGGAGTATGCTCATTGTCCTTACTAAGTGAAATTCAAGAAAGAAACAGTATACACAGCAAAAAAACCCCCGAATATTTTAAGGAATATACATTCAATTATAAAAGTTATTTTCGTTTCAAGGCAGCAGTTTATACTTTTCAATGTTAGTGACCTCTGAGTTTCCCCTTAAATAAGTGCAATTTGAAGGTACATTTTTGAAATAGTTATGCAATGGTATAGTCCACGCTACCATTTTGGATGTTTAACCAAGAACAACTTCAAATACTTCTAAAAAGTTGGGGGAAATCAATGCTTTTTGTCAAACCCACCCTATCTCAGAGCACTGCTAACCTGGCTACTCAGTGTTTCAAGTTACTTTGAAAATCCTCAGTCCAAAAGCAGATATTTTATATAAATACTGTGTAAAATGTGACTAAATTGTGGTTTTCCTTTGAACACCTACATTTCCAAATGCATCAGCCAAAGGAGTGTACATGATACATGACTGTGCATATGAGAAAAGGCAGCAGAGGGAGGGGTTGTCAGAGGCAGGTACACACATGGATTTCCTCAGGATATCGAATCAGGCTCCATGGGATAAAGCTGGCACTTTCTCCGTAATACCTGAGGTGCTCCAACTCTCAGTGAGGACTTGCCAGTTCTCAAATCAGGGGGAATTAGTAAATGCAAAGAGGTACAGATCTGCTTGTTCACTCACTTATAGCAAATAGAGACACTCCAAAATGCTTTTTTCCCCAAAGTTGATGTCATTGACTTCCTCCCAACAGCATCCCATAGCCATATTTTTCCACGGATAAGGTGGATCAACAACAACCGCACTCAAGCCCCCTCCCCAGCTCTTGGTGCCCGCTGCTGAGCTGTGATACGCCGCACGCACGCTGCAGTAACCGGCACAGAAATAGACTTGAAAAGTTTCTAATCAGGATTCAACGCAAAACCCGACCACCACCTCCTTCTCACTGCTGCTTCTTTGGTGGAACACGGGATTTCGCAACCACAATCGGAACTACAGAGAGCAACCCCATCAGCAAAGCCCAGAGCGGGCGGTAGAAGAGCCAGCCAATGGAGATGGTCAGGAGAGACAGCGAACTGGCTACGCAGAAGGCAAACGCTTTCAATCCGATGTTAACCAGATCTCTCACAACAGGAAACCAGTCCACTGCAGAAAGAATTAAACAAGGGATAAAGCAGTTGACAGGATGGTACCTCAAAAGGAAGTCTTATTCATGCCTAGGATTTCCACGCTATCACAATCGAAAGACAGACTCTAATTATTTATCAAGAGCACTGGATGAGGCGTTTCAGCAAAGTATCCTCAAGGCATTTGATAATTAAGCAAGAGCTGAACATCTAAGACAATGGTATCCTCGTCTCTTCAGACAGGAAGTAATCCAAAATTAAGTCTGAAGTCTTGTCCAAGGCATGAGAGGCAGAGTAGACTGACAGCCTTGCAGCTATGAACAAGTCTAAGGCAACTGATACAATATGTTAGCACCAAAATTAACCTCTGGCAACAATAAATCTTGCAGTAGCATGTATATGGATAAGTAAATAAGAAAAAAAAAAGTGCACCACTACAAAGCAAATGATAGCTTTGATATTTGAAGTTTATACCAGTTGGAGACGCCGTCCTGCTTTTCTCTAAGTTTTTATTCCAACATTTTGCATGCTAAAAGGATAAACAAAAAAACTTCTTTTCTGTGTGTTCCCAGCAGTGCAGAATAACCAGACACAAAGTCATGTTATTATACAACTACTAATTAAGACCTGTTGGGGGGACCATTTGTGTTCGGGTGTAGAAAGTAACTGGATTGCAACACCCTGAGATAGGCTTGAAAGAACCAGCCCATCATGTGTTTTGGCTTCTAATTTTGGTAAGCACCGGGCTGGGATCTTCTGAGACTGGCAAGAGATATTTGTGTGGGTTTTTTTTTTAATGTTCACAAAGCAACCACCTGGTTCTGGGATCCTGTTCACCTGCAACTGCCTACAGTAACTTTCAGATCAAATCCAACCTGAGTTCACACCAGATTCCTCCTGACCTCCAAATTAATTAATTGTGTACGTGAGCAAGAAAGGATGTCTCTAGGGATCACGATCCTATTTCTGTATCATTTTACCTTTCTGTAAAAAACTTACCCAAAGTGTAAAAGATTCGGGTCATTAGGCTGACACCTACGAACATTGCCAGCCAGCCTGCTGCACGGAGCGCCCAGGTCTTCATGGTGTTACTCTCGTGCTCTTTCTGAAACACTTCCTAAAAGCAAACACCATTAAATGCAGCCTGTTTCTCAATTTCTTTTGAGATTCTCTTGATTCCAGTGTATTATGAGCCAATCAGAGCCAACAGCATTTTAGGAGTCCAAATTCTCTCATAGAATATACATTTGCAGCTCACCCTGAAGGGTCTTTTTGCGCAGTATTGCTGCCCACTACAATAGATTTCAAAGTGCAGCACAAGGGAAACCAGCATTTCTCTAAATTAACACAGCTAAACGAGCACCCATCAACACGCTTATAATCACAGGCAGAAAGCACACAGGTTTTGCTGCAAAAGGATCTATTCAAATTAATGTGGAAAATACGATGCTAATAAATAAATGTTACAAGGAGGAACAATCTGACTTCACTATATTTGGAGGAAGTGAAAAGGCAACAATATCCACTGATGGCTGAAGAAAAGGTATAGGAAGGAGAGCAAGCAGCATGCAGGGAAATGATAAAAGGTATGTGTATATTGCATCAGGCGAAGCAAAGCATCTCTTTGCAAGAATTCTGAGTTAGATTTTTTTTCCAAATGGGCTGTGTGCCTCTCTGACTTTATAAAACGTACATATGAAGAAGGCTATGGCATAATAAAGCACTTAATAGAAAAACATATACAACTGATTGACCACTTATACATACAGGTATTCTATGAATTATTAATTTGTAGTGAGTTCCTTTCCAATGAACTAAAATTCTGTCTAATGAAGATTCAGAGCTCCCAGTAAAGAGACGATTCTACTGCTACTCTCTTTCAACTCAAAACAAAAGTCTTTTTAACTGCTTTTGGGAGCTCCTGTAAATTCTTGACATCTGGGATTTTTGCAGCAGGGCATGAAACAATCATTAATGGAAACAAACCTACTAAAAGGAGTAAATGAATCACCAAATTGCTGGAGCATGCAGGATTTATTGGAGCATAATGCTCTGCCTGAAGGTTCTTTCTCAGCCAGAACAGCAATAAATATTTCAAACAAGTCTAAACTCCTGTTATTAGAAGCTGAATAGAAGGTAGCTCCTACAGCTTGTTTAATTAAAGCCTGGTTTTTACTATTTTTACATACGACCTTTTCAAAAGCACGTGCTTGCATGTCTAAGTGGGAAACTACCAAAGAGCAAATAAAAGCAAAATGAGAAGGCACAGAAACAGCCTTTAAAGCATAGGTTGTTCAGAAGCAACACAAAGGGATTTAAAAATAAATAAACACATAGCTACTTTAGCCATGTTTCCTTTCTAAAATTAAAAAAAACAAACCCACAACTATAGCCAAATTATGTACTGGTAGTGGGAGAAGCATGGCATTTTGTTGCAATACAAAGAACATGCAAAAACCTGGAAGGCAAACACAGGCTATAACACGTCCTAGAAAAAGGAGAGAGAAAAGCCAATGTTTATATTGAGCACCTCCTCCTCCTCTAGAGCAGGTGTGAAGGAGAACGAGAGCTTATTCCCCTGCTGCTTCTGCACTACCATCTCCAATTTTAACCCCTCACCAGTACAGCGTGGTATCTCACCTCCACAGAGAGATCCCCAGGGTACAGAATCTGCAGGACATCTCCAGACTTGGTATGATATGGAACCAGTTGGTCACCTCGCTGGCGAGCAATCACAGTCACCTTGGAAGAAAGGGAAAAATATTTACTGGTTACTGAATTGGAAACAGAATTTGAAAAATACAGAAACAGCTGAAGACTCACCGTATCAGCAGAGCCCAAACGGGGGTCATCTCCACTCAAACCTGCATAGAAGAACGAGACACGAAGGTCTCCTACCTACAAACAAGAGAATATTGGAAGTCAAGAAAGATTTCTTTACCAAGGAAAATCACAGGAAAGACAACTCTGCATGGCAACACCCATTATGTATCAATACTTTTTTCTGAATGTTTACGTCAAGCCAGAGGATACCCAGAATGATTTCCAAGCTATACTTTTTTCAGGCCTGGTTGACAGCTGAAACAGGATCGCTCAAATGCTGTTTTGCAATACCTCCTGTGATTTAGCTGCAGAAGCACATTAACACCACTGAGATCCTATGTTCATCCCTTGTTATTTCATCTTTTGGCAGAGGAGGGCAGGCAGCACAAGCTGACAACAAGCTATTTCATTGTTCTTCATTCAGTACAGCAAGGCAGAGATAGAACCCACTGCCTAGCACCATCCTGTGTCCTTCCATTTAAAAGCATGACAGGCTTAAGAAAACAGAAGACAAAGCAGCAGGATCAAAAGCTTCCTGCAAGAGAAGCACTCGTGCTGACAGATTGTACGAAGGGTGTCATCCTATGTGATGGTCTGCACTCCAATTTTTACATATTTAAATAGAAATGGGACATGCCCCAACTTTATTTTTCACATAACAGTAACCACTGCTTTGGTTTATCCTTCTTGTCTTACTTCTGGACGCCTGGGGTTCTCGCTGTGGTAAAAATAATCTCCTCCTCGGGTTACATCAGCATGTGGATCCTCAAGGTTTGACAAGCTCAACTGCTTGAAGTTATCAATTTTATCCACGAGACCTAAGCGGAATAAAGAAACAAGCTCAGATCCAGTCTCTAACTTGGAACAGCCAATTTGCTGGCTGGCTTCCTGATTATCACTTGAACTGACTGCCATTGCGGAAAGAACCAAAGTCCGCTGCTGATTCAACAGCACACACAGAGCCAGTACAAAGCAATCCTTACCCTTGGAAAGAACAAAGCTGCCAACCTGGACATTAGGAGAAACAGCAGTGAAAGACTCCACAGCCATGGCACTGCAGAACAGAGAGAGTCCCTGATTAGTCCCAGAATTACGATCAAACTCTTGATTTGCAGTACGTAACAAACAGCACAGAAAAGGTACTATGTCAAACATCAGGTGAAACTCAAAGAGCTTAACGGCTGTCACGATGTGAAAGCAAACGCATCAAGAAACTGTGTCCAGACTTCATAGTGTTGGAGCCATTAAAATAAGTTAAGACAGGATAGGACTGCCCCATCTCTTGGCCTGACCTTCCATTCATACCAGTTTTTCCTGTACTCAACCTATAATGGGCTGAAATGGAGTTCAGCTCTTAGGAAGCTGTTCAGAGATGATATAGAGGGTTTGACTGACAACGAATTAATCACATTCCTAGAAGGATTCCTGCAACACTTAACTACACTCATAAATGCACTTTATTTCTAGTCTGAATTTATATAGCTTCCGCTGTCAACTGCTAGATCTTATCTGCTAAATTAAGAAACCTAGATCATAAGCCTTCACCATATAAAGGCACTTATCATGGCCAAGTTAATTAAATTCCAAACTCGGGAATCCTTTACTTACAGACTTGACTTCATTCTTGTAAGTAGTACTGCTAGAATCTCCTTGGCAGTAAACAGGTTTTATTTTCACAAATGTCTAAGTTGCATAAAAAGCTAAGATGGACGGACAGAGGAAGAAGACATGTAGTACACACTTAAAATAGTCTCATTAATGCTAGGCATGAATTCTAAAGTTCAGCATGTCTGCACACACCATACCATCGCACGCAAGGATCCACTACAGTTATGCTCTGTCTCCTTGGTTTGTACCAATAGACCCAGATGAAATGTTCTTAGCTGCAGCACTGTATAAATTCTGTACTGCAATCACACTAAATCAAAAATATTTCTTACTCCCAATTGGAGATTTGCATTTACTGCAGAATGCCTGGAGAATTTCCATTAACCAAAAAGTATGCATGGGGAGGACATACAAAGCAGCCGTGCCATCTGTGCATCCTTTTTTCCATTATCTCTCATCTACACAAGTCTGCTAGTTGGGACTTAAAATAAAAAACACATAGATCTTTGCTTTCCCTCCTAAAGCAGCACTTCCAAGTAAAGGACAGTATATTTGGATGAGCCCATGGAACCAAAACAAAGTTCTGGAGATTTTACAAAGTTCAAAATTTTGTTGAAATCCTGGTCCTACTATCTCTCCAGCTGTATTTTTCACTCACACATGATGTTTTTTGCCAGATGGCATCCTGCATCTTAAGGAACCAAGCAGGTGCTATGAGAATGAGCAGCAAGCTAAAACTTAGCATAAAAAATGGCACTTTATAGTGTAACTGAAATGCCACAGATGACAGATATATGAAACAAATTATATATGGATGACTGCCACAAATAGGCCTGTGAGCTCATACATACTAGCTTAGAAAAAGCAGCATGCAAGTGGCACGACAAGCTCATGGGATGCCTGCTCTTCTAACCCTTCACTTATAATAGAGGAAAGAATTCGTAACAGACTGCACTAAGTCAGAAAGGAACCCACTCAAGTTCTGCTACATGGAGACCACGTGGTTCAGAGGTTACAGAACACTAGCCTGATGTCCAGCCATTACTTAAGTCTGGTTCCACTAGGCAGCTTTGAACTGGTCTCTAATCCCTCTGTGCCTTAGTTCTCCCAACTACCAAAAGACCAACAGTTCCCACCCGCTGCGTCACAAGGATTAGTCAATTTGCTTTCAACTTTGATCAGACAGTGACAGAATCTAGAGGGACAGTGCTAGGTGGTACATTACCTAGGGTTTTTGTGTCCAATTTCTCGATCAAAGTTTCTGCTGTTCACAACTTCCGATTTCCATTCAGTATCTACAGAAAATGATACGAAAGTTGAGGAGAAAACAGGAAAAAGCGCCACTCAGATCTTAGTTATTGAAGATGCCTTTCAATCAATGGATCAGCTCTAAGAAACACTTAAAATGTTTACATCAAAATATATAAATGTGATAGTCTGTACTGATACTTAAATCCATCTTCCCAGCATATTAACAAGGAATGGCATGATTTAGAAAAAAATGATTTTAGCAATAAAATTGTAACTCAACTTTGCTCATTGGGAGCTTTGCTGTTGGGTTTAGTTCCTGGCTCCACTCTTCAGGAATAATCTGGCTTTTTAAGGAAAGGCTGTGAGCTCTGCTGGAACTAGCAAATATCAGTGCAGTCAAGCAACAGATAGAGATGGTACCTCTGTGTGCCACGGTCAAAAATGCATAATGCTGCCTTTGTTCAGGCCACAGCAACCTCCCATGTCCCCAGGACAGATTCCAGTAGGTTTCTTATAACTCCTACAAAATTAGAGTCCCTCTTTTGAGCAGCTTCCATATTAAACATAGCTTGCTCTACTTCCATGAAGGAGTAGAGAGGAAGGAAAAGGAGTTTGGTTAAATAGTGGAGTAGGGATCATTGTAAGGGATATTCTGGTGTATTGAGTATATGGCAAGATTTTGCTGGGAAGGGAGGGGGGCAGCAGGGGTGGCCTCTGTGAGAAGAGGTCAGGGGCTTGCCCTGTGTTGGACACAGCTGGCTCCACACTGAACCCACTGCAGCCACAGCTGAGCCCATCAGTGAAGTTCAGGGCACTTCTGTGAAAATATTTTAAAGAAAGGGCAGAAAACACCAAATGGGGAAGGGAAGGAACAAAAAGGAGTGAGAAACAACAGAGGGAACACCGAAGTCAGAAGAGGAAGTGCTCCACAGAAGAGTAGATATTCACTGCAGCGTGGGGAGAGTCCATGCTGGAGCATGGGAGAAGTGTCAGAAGTGGCAAAGAGAAACCACCACGTACTGACTGTGAATCTACCCCCACCCTCTGCACCACTTGCTGCTTCACTAAAGGGAGTGTAACCTGTCGTGATAACAAGTGAGGGCAAGGGGAGAGATGTCTGGAGTGAAGTTCAGCCTAGGAAAGGGCAAGAGTAAATGTGTTTATCCAACACCCTAATCTGTAGTTATTATTTTAATTGACAATAAATTAAGTCAATTTTCCCCAAGTCATGTCTGTTTTGCCCACGATGGTAAAATCGGTAAGTGATCTCCCTGTCTTTATTTCAACCCACAAGCTCTCTCATTCCTGTTCTTCCCAATCTCTTTCCCTGTCCCGCTGAGGGGGAGAGTAAGGAAGCGGCTGTGTGGGCCCTTGGCTGCCAGCCAAAGCTAACCCACCACAGCTGGTAACATAAAGACTTTTACTGGACAGAATCCATCAGTCCTTAGGGGGCAGCTGTTTTTTCAAAAGGCACTTTTTGTTCCCTGCCACTGTAAGACTGTTTTTCACAGCTCACAACCACTAGCATCTCCATGCTGCAAGATCCCATGCTTCACTGAGCTGGGGTATTTTTATGATCACACCCAGAAATTGCTGCACACCCACATTACACATCCATGTGCTTTAATCAGAGATAAATGAAGCACAAAGATCAATCCCCAGATATGCGATGACTCAGAGTATTTTTCTGCCACTGGGTAGGTCAGAATAATGCTCTCAGATCTGCTCCTGCCAAAAAAGCAGTTGGCAAAAGCCACATCAGAAGGTGCTGATGATTTTCATTAGCTGGTATCAACACCTAAACAGACTCTCAACAGGCTATCTTACAGGCTGGAGCTACACTGTTCTTCCCTGTCTATTCTCTTCTGCTCACACCTGACACATGCCCAATTACTCCACTTCTGAAGCATAATCTCAGGCATAGCCTTGAGTACACTTCCATCTCTGCCCATCTCCTGTCACTGAGGACCTTAGGGGTCCTATTTCCAGAGCATCCTATCCCTGGATGCTGCTCTGAACCTCTAGGAGTTCCAAGACAGGACTTTCTGTAGTAGTTGCTTGCTAACAGCACACCTCCTTTTACCTCAGAAAGGGAGGTCCTTCCATTTGTTTAGGAAACAGAATTTTTGCTTATTTCTTCACATTCCTTTCTTTCCCAACAAGAAAATGCAGGGTTTGCAACAAAAGTCAAAATATACACACATAAAAGTCTAAAGTTATCCATGTAAAAGAAAATTTGCTTTCTGTTGATCAACTTACTGTATGAATACTTTGTCTCTTTCTTAATCTCACCATTCTCTTCATATTCCCTGCAGAGAAAAGGGGTGCGATGAGAATGAAAACAGTGCGCACACAGCCCTGCTACGGGCAGAATACACTTTACAGATGAAATGCACAGACAGCTCACTGGCAACACGAACTTACCTTTACAAGTAAACTAACTCTTCTCTGAACTACCTATTCTGAAAACATAGATGCTCTGTACAAGGAGAAAGCTACACACAAATGCTAAACAGCCACAACCCTTTCATTCCAATGTTGCCAGCAAGGAGGTGTTGACTAGATCAACGTGGAACAACCAATGTTAAAGAGAGTGAGACAAGTTGATCTAAATCAGTAAGTCTATTACAGATGCTGTGCCATAACCATATTAAAACTGAGAAGCTATTTTTCACACCTTCACAACCTCCTGACACCTTTTTTGTATGACACAAAAGACATCTGCAACGTGAGTTCTCTGGAGTCAGGCTTATATAATAGCTAGTAACTTTTAAACTATTGTCAGGGGAATTATTATTAATAACAAAAATGTTTTTCCCCTTCTGATCACAACTGTCAGCAGAGTGGCTAACATCTCATTACAGTTTTGTAAGTTCCCCTGAAAAGGTACCTAGACTGTAACATTGCCTGTTATAAAACAATCTGACTGTCTTTCAAGCACAGTACAGACTTGCTGCATTTTTTTTCTGCAGGGGTGGGGAGAGGAAAAAAAAAATATATGATGGGATCCTGTTATGACAACAACTTGTACTGGCTTTGGCTTGGGTAGATTTAATTTTCTTTTTAGTAGCTAGTATGGAGATATGTTTTGGATTTGTAATGAAAACAGCATTGACAATACAGGAATGTTTTAGTTATTTCTGAGCAGTACTTGCATAGAGAAAAGGCCTTTTCTGATTCTCATACCACCCAGACAGTGAGTAGGCTGGGGGTGCAACAAACAACTTTTTAACATTTCTTTCACTTACGTGGATTCTTCATATTCTACCCATTGGTACATTTCCACATTACGCTTAAGTTTGACAGCCTGGATCGAGAGCCCATAGCTGGGATCAAACAAAGGCTATTTAAAAATTAAAAAAAAAAAAAAATACAAGTTAATATAAATGCTATACCTCACAGACTCAAACCCTACATTTTCATTATCAAACCCATTTACATACCTCACTGTACATAGTTAGCACTATGTTACACACAGTTCAATATAGAATAAATGTTATGAAAGACAAAAGGGAACATCTCTTTATATCACTGATAAATCTGACTTAAAGAATCATCATCAAAAATTAATACCATAGTGAAGAATAAAACCAGGAATGATGGCTAATAATATGTAGGCTTGAGTGTTTAAATCAGAAGGAGATTTTATTTAGCTGGAAACTACCGTGCTGTGTTCCCTTCTGCAACGCACACTGACCATGGAAAATGTCACCACTACTGAAAAGTCAGAACTTGAAGGGCCTCTGTACTGCAAGAGCCTAAAGACTTTAAAACATCATGAATACACAACAGGTTCCTTATACAAAGGGGAATTCAAATTATCCACCAAAGGCAGTGGGAGGGTAAACAGACAGAAGTAGCATGGTGTTTGGGAGCAGGAAAACCAAGGCTGTACAGCATCTCCCTGATTCCAGCCCAAGAATCAACACTTGGGTGGCAGCCTGCAATGCTTACAGAGGAGAGAAGCTACACGTCTTCTCCCTGTATATCAAATAGCCTTAATTGCCAAAGACTTCTTCTTTTCTCTTAGCTTTAAAATAGTATCTTAAGGATATGAGCATTTCTTTACCTTAGATGTACTGAGAGCACCAGCTAAGTGCACCAGTCGCCCTTCATTCTGCTGAGACACACTGTGGATGCTGGCAAGAGGGATCACAAGAGAAAGTCCCTCATCAAGAGATTTGGCTGTCCTTAAAGCTCGTCCCTGCAATCAAAAAAAACCAAAATCACATTGTGGAGAATCAATGGCACAGCAGTATTTTGTGAATAATGTTAGGAGACAAGTGATCTGAAGAACACAAGGAATGCTTTTATATTCAGCCTCAAGGAATATTCTTGAAATACATTTGTACTTCTTCTCTGTCTCTCTGTGGCTGAAACAGTTTGGGGTAGTACTTCTTACCTATGCAACAGGACCGTTAACATTCACTAAGCTCCTCAAACACACAGAGATTATTTCTACAAGGGTCCAAATATATCGCTCTTCACCTCTAACTTGTTTACAGTTCGCAAGTAACTGCAAAAGTTATGCCAGTTATGGTCCTTTTTCCACACACCCCTTTGACTACTTGGCAGAAGTTTTTCTTACCTTATAATAATTTTATGATGTGCTTTTTCCTACAAAGTCACCAATATTGGGAGTAGTTTTTTGCCTCTTACAGAGGTATAAAAGGAAGTCTTAAGTGAAAATTCACAGAATTCTGCTTCCCCACTCCAAAACTGCCAAAAGCATGTATGTTTGCAATAGTAGGGTGTTAGGATTCCCTGCTTAATTATTTTTTTTAAATCTAAAACCAAGACATAAAATAAAACTGAGAATAAATAACACTCTCAGTTTTGCAACATGGAATACAAATTCCTTTAATGCAATTATAACAACACAGAAATGAGGACCTTCTGTTACCCCAAGAAAAGAGAGAAGACTAGACTGTGGTTGGCTCATACAACCCTCTTTCAATAATACTGCAGCCTGTTTCTGTATCAGCGTACAAGTTTTGGATCTTATCACTCATTACACACTGCCATTGTCTCTACTACGTTCAGTTCCACAGAAATACTATCTGTGGCCCTGTGATTTCACTCCTCTGTTATATCCCAAGCATGAGCAACAGGGTCTCCAGACATAATGCTGTCTTCTCATGGAGGAAGTAATAAAGCATTAACATGACCATTTTAGTGAGCCTATAAATGCAAAACTAGTTGAATGCAACCTCAGCTGTGATATTTCAAAGCTATGTACAAACACTGACAGTATTTCACTTACTTCATTGGTAAAAAGAAGGTAGAAAGACAGAAGAAACGTCACAAGTCCCATTAGCATGCCTCCAGAAGTCTCGCTGAGCCTCTCCAGGAACCCTGGTTTGGACTCACTTGTGATTTTAACATGTTCTTTTCTGCTGCCTGTGTCAGAGAACTGTTGGACATAAACCAAAAATACAATATTGGTGTGCAAGGGGAAAGCATTCTGCTTCAAAGTAAGTCTTTTAGCTTTGTTAATACTGCTCCTCTACAGAGCAGCACCTCTTGCCTTGGACCAAAACTTTCCCATACTTATTAAAAGCCTCATCACTCTTTCCATACCTGAAATACAATCAATAAATAAAACTCCACCCTGATGGAAAAAACAATTTCTGTTATAGTGGTTCAACATGTTCCTTCAAGCTTTATTCAGCCTGTCTCTAAGTTCCCTGTTTGGTGTCCACACCCTGCATTGGGGCCATGACAAATTGAGTAATACTCCTGAATTCCAGACCAGCTAAAACATAGCTATAAATAACAAGTTACATTTTACCTCACCAGCGGAGAAGTGCCTGCATAGTTTAAAATAATTGCAAGAAAAAGAGCTAGCATGAAACAAAACGGTTATTGCTGTCCTAGCCCATGCCACGTAAAAGTATGAAAACCCAAGGGTCTATATATACCGGCACTCTCCATATGCACTCTGGCTGTGGGGAACAACCAAGAAGCAACTTCAGATTAGCACAGGTAGGCAAGAAAGGAGACGAGGCCTCCCTTTTGCACCTCTCGAGACGCCAGGCGGGATGTGGCAGCGGCCCCTCCGCTGCACAGGGCCCCTCGCCTCAGAGGGGCCACCCGGGGGAACGGCAACGGGCCAACCCAGGGGACCACCACACGCAGCGCGGAGCAACAGCAGGACCAGCCCGAGGAGCACTTACATTCCTCGACATCTTGAGCCTCTCGCCCTCGACTGGGCACCACCCTGGAGAGACCGCAGGAACCGCACACCGAGAACCTCCAGAGCCGCGCCCGCCGCCTCAGGGCTCACCCGGCCCTCCAGCCGCCGCGCCCCGCCGCACTGCATGCCGGGACACGTAGTTCCTGCAGGGCGCGTTGCAGGCTGGGAGATGTAGTCCGGTGCCGAGGCCAGGCCTGAAAGGGCCGACTTGCTCCCGCCCCCGGGCCGCCTCCGGCAGGAGGTGCGTCAGCCGCGGCCGGCGGGCAGGGAAGGCGCTTCCGGAGGTGGGAGGTCATAGCGTGGAGNTTTCTCAGGTGTGTTTAACTGTTTATTGGTTACTGAGCCAATAGGAGTTGTAACTGAGTGGAGTTACTGAACACCTGCTTGTTGAGGTCACACTGAGGGGCAAGAAGATACTAATTTCTAATAATACTGAGTCACTGTAGTGACCTTCATGAATTTAGAGAATGAAAGGAAGTTCTTGGGGAGCTTACCCTCCACCCCCCTTCCCCGACCCGAATATGGGGTTTGGCATTCAGAAGAGTTTCAGCCAGCTGTTCTTCTCTGCTTGTGTCTGCCTCAGTGTGTCTTTTTGTAGTTTTAGAGTTGTTAGAAAACTGTACTCAGGTTTCCAGCCAAGCCTCCCCACCCCGCTGCAGAATCTCTTTGTTAAATCAAGAGTGGCACAAGAGCAGGAAGCATGCTGTGGTGTTTTTCTATCCTTAGTAATGTTCACAGCACTTTTCAATATAGTTGGTTCTACGCTGTTAAGGTGCTCTTCATATTTAATCCAGATAATTATTGTAAAATATTATGCCAGTCTTTAATGGAGAGTACTGTTATTAGTAAGTATCCTATTGAACACTTTCCTGTAATTTAGTATAGTTTTTCTTTCAGTTCTCCTTTTTTTTTTCCCCCCTAATCCCTTCATCTGGGTTATTCTGGCAATGGAGTAGTTCAAGCTTGTTTTGAAACGGCTTTTTAACTTAACAGTTCAATGAACTGTACTGTGATCTGCAGCCATTACAGAATGTTGCTGTGAATATTGGAATTTGAGAAGAATAAAATTAAAGTTGTGTATGTGTTTCTCTGAACACACAACTGTTCTAATTGAAGGTGACTGATAGGTACAACAGAATTAATTCACTATTAACATTAATGCATTGTGTTGAATATCTCATTACCTTGTAGTGTTCACCAGCTTTGTAAGTCATTCCTTCTGTCTCAGTTTTCTCTGAACTTTTGCTTGTTGTCTCCTCTATGGTAGGAAAAGACAGAATTATATTTGCGACCAAGGAGGACCATGAGACACCAAGCAGTGCTGAGCTGGTTGCAGATGACCCAGATGACCCTTATGAAGAACAAGGTCAGTAGTAAGCAGAATAATGGAAGCAAGGAGTGATACATCACATACATCATATTCTAACAATCTTAAAAAAAAAAAAAAGAACAGAAAACAAACTTTATATGAAACTGGATGAAATTGTTCATTTTTAAAGATGGTGGGCAGGTGGTTATTCAGTAGGTAAACACTCAAACTCTTAGCAGTTTTGACTTCCAAATTAGGACATGGCAAATGACATGTTTTCCTTACAGTGTTTTGTTTGTGGTTTTTTTCTATGAAAATACACCTGTTCAAATACACCAGTTGATGGCTTATAGTTTTGGTTAGTAGCCAGAGATATCCAGGAAAAAAAAACACACCTCTTCCTTCCTTTCTTTTAATAACAAAGTTAGAGCTTAGCTGGTGAAAATTATGGTTGTTTTTTTCACTGTTTTAAATGACAAAGTGCAAAGTTCAGAGAAGCTGAAGTGAGTTACATACCACTGTCACTGATATGAGTTGCTCACCTGCCTGTGTGCAGCTGAAATTGTCTAATTTGGTGATCTCTGAATATCCAATTTAATATAAGTTATATCTGACTAATCTTGTACTATACTAGTAGCAGTATAATCAGTAACTAGTGTTAATATTTTTCAATGGCACATGACAGGTAAGTTCAAATTACTCAGTTTTCAGCTGTAACCATCTTGCCTTGAAAAGATGAAAGTTAAAGTTTTCAGTTCTTATGTGAAGTAGATCTGACCTGCAAATGGAAATTTAAGAGACCAGAATATTTCTGAGATCAAGACTTGTAATAATCTGATTGCACAGAGCATATTTTAGGTTATTTCTAATTGGTAAATGAAATAAACTTCCTACCATGATTAAGAATTTTGCTCCCAGTTAATAATTTCTGCGAGTGTCTCTGTGACCTTTAGAGGGCAGTATTTAGGCACAGTTTAGCAGCTAGTGCAGGCAGGGTGGCTTTGTTAGCTGATGTGGTATGTAATTTAATTTGAACCATATCTTCCCATGTCATTAAAATAACTTTTTTCATACATGGATTTGTGTTGAAATGATTTTTCATTTAGCTGCCTATCTTGGCTTCATCACAACTCTGTGTAGTCAGTAGATGTTTCTGAATGTTTTGCTCGTCAGCAGTGATGGGTCTGTTCAGTTTTATAATGACCCAAATGAGAACAATGAGATAAACACCTTTCTGAAAATGAAATTAACAACTGCAGTTTAGTATCTCTCAGGAGTTCTACCTCATATTTTCAGGTAGGTTGTTTTGCTGGTCAAGACCTGATACCTGAACTGCCTATTTGGTGGGAGCAGTCTATGCTTTGGGATTTGTCATCGTTTTCACCATGGGGATAGTGCATCAGCCCCTAAAGATTTCAGATAGAGGTGCCTACAGGCAATGAAATCTGTGGCACTCCTAAGTGTTACTGCTTTGACCAGGATGGAAGATGGAACCTACAAATGAGTCATGTAAAGTATCATCCTTAGGTGGAAAGTAGTGTCTGAGGAGAGCTCATTTTTAAGAGTATTTGCTCCCATGAGTATGCTATGTGGGAGTGAAACAAAATCAGAGTTGTTAATTCCTGTCTCGGCCAAATTTAAAATTCATTATTGGTCTATTAAGTGATGAATTAACAGCCTCTAATGATCAGATGATTGATTTAAGTTCCCCATTCCCTTTCTGTGGCCTGTGGCATTCTGCTTCTCCGAAAAACTGGAGACTGCTTGCAAAATAAAGCAGTGAGATACTTTTCCTAGATCTTCCATCTGGAGAACATGAAAACCTTTGGAGATTTTATCCTTCACTGAACTGTTAAGTGAACAACCGGTGGGTTGTTTTTTGTAGCAATCCTGTATTTACACCATGTTAGATCACTTGCTTCCAAAACTATACAGCAGGGAAGAAGAGAGAATACTAGAAGCCCATTACATCAGGGACACCTTACAGTGAATATGTGTGTCTGTGTGACTTAAAATGAGAAACTCTGTAAACTCTGTTTAAATAGTGTTAAAAACTTTGAGTTGGGTTTTTTTTAGGTGTGGGGATTTATTTTATTTTTTTCCTCTGAGCACATGGTAGATAAGTTACTACCATGTTTTAAGGGTTCTCTGAAAAATCACGTGAACAATCTCAGGCTACAATGCACCAGATCAAACCAGAGAAACAATTGACATATCACAGAATGTAGCTGCATCTAATGTGAGTGAAATTTAAGGGCAGGAAAGACATATGGGCAAAATGTTTTAGAATATGTTAAAGTGCAAAAGCTCTGGCTCATGTGGTTTTTATTTAAAAGAAAATTGGAAAGGGCTTTGCTGTACATAAAGTAACATGCAGGCTTTTCTAATTTAGCTTCTACTTTGAATAGAAGTCTTGATTTCCAGTGTTCAACTTCTGTGGTGTAATTCACTATAATGACTCCTTTCATCTTTTCTGCTGTGCTATATACAGAACAGTCATATCTGGGAAAGAATAGGCTTATTCTATAGATATAATCTTTATTTTTTTCTAATACAGCTGAAAATTTTATTTGAGGTTTTCATTTTTTTGTAGGGGCCTTTTTCATACTTAAACAAGTAGAAGTCGTGTAGTAGTATTTTGTTATTTCTATCAGTTACAAGATATATTTATTTATTTTATTCTCTATTAGTTATGAGATTTTGGTAGGCAAAATGTTAATGGCTCACTTTAAGCCAAAAACATTGAAAGAAATGAAGCCATGTGAAATGGGAAGGCAGACAAACCAGCGTTAGGTTCAAGTTAGCATTTCATATTGCAGTGTATCTCAAAGTTCACCATGCCTTTTAATATCTGTGGCTGATGGAAACAAATTAAGAATTCATTTGCAACATTTTTTTAAATAGTATTCTCACTGTAAAGCTTGTTTCTGGTTTTCTGGTTTCTGATCTTTGCTCCCATCAGAACAATTTCTTACTTTATTAGGCTTTTATGAAGAAGACACTGGTGAGTTTTATACAAAAAAAAAAAGTCATTTTTATTATCATTACAGCTGTGATAGTAGAGTTGCCTAAAATTGCTTATGGAATTACACCTCAAACACAGGTTGTTGCTGTCATCTCCCTTCTCTGTTTCTCCAAACTTGTTCCAGACATCTTATTTTAGAGACAGTTTTGAAATGGTTTCCACAAAGGTCTGATGAAGCAAAAACCCCACTGCATTTAAGAATGAACTTGATGAATGGTCAGATGTACAGGACTGTTTTTATGACTGATGATGTCCCTTTCAATCCTGCTTCCTTTGTGTCTGTCGTCTTACATTGTGAATCACTGGCAGATGAACTTTTTATTGGAATATTTGTCATATATTAGGGAAGAAACTTTTCTCAGAACAGTGGGACTTCATTACAGCAAGTACAAAGAGAGGTCATGACATAAACGCAGATGGGCCTGCCTTCACCCGTGGTATTAACAGATCCCGTGAGCTAAGAGCGATTAGGTAGTGTGATGTCAGCAGTTAATTGCTAATGCAAGCCTTGATCTGCTATGATGTAAAAGGAACAACTTAAGAGATTTGTTTTACAACTAATTTTGTCTTCAGGAACGTTTTGGAGCTCTTCAGTTATTTATTCTTTTTGAAGTATTAGAAAAATGGCTGTTTAAAATGACTGGTTGATGTTAGTGAGGAGGAATATATATATATAGGACTTCAATATCTAGTTTACGAAGCAAGCCATATTTCTTCTACACTGTATGATCAACATCTTTCTGCTTTATGTTAACCCTGGAAATAAGGAATCTGGCACCAGCCATCCATTTCCTTGTCTCAGAAGTTCTGCTTTTCCTCCAGGAAGCTAGAGATGCCATGATGCGCTGTGCTAGGTATATCTTCTCAGTGCAGTGATTATTACAGATATTGTACAAAACTATCTTGCTAAATAAAGCGTGATCTATGAAAAATGACAGTATTACTGTAGTTGACTAAGTCATGCTAAGGAGACTGTTACTTTCTGTGACAAAAATGAGACTGATCAGTACTGAGACTTGTCTGACCAATTTTCTGCGGAACTGCATTGACTGAGTTAGAGCACATTATTGATGAATTGCAAATCAGAGTAAAATTTTCCTTTCATTCCTTTTAAAATAGCAATAAACATGGTTGAGCTGCTTTTGTTGTACCAGTACGTAAGATGCATGATATTGTGGCCTAGTGTCTGTGGAGTTGCGAGTGGGAGTGAAATGTACATCTGGAACTTCATGATCCCAAGGGGCAAAGACCATAAGTAGGCTTACTGAATTCTGTGGGAGTATTTTGAGTAACATCAAGTTACATCAGGCCCTAAATATAATTTCATTTTTGGATCGGAATTAGTGCAACTTAATTCTCTGACAGTAGTAGTTTCATAACTGCTTCTGAAGGGAAAGTACTTAACAGCATGTGCATAAACCTGAAGTTTAACTTCTGCAGAAACTCAACCTGGAGGTGAAGTTACAGAAGTTTACTAGAGAGGAGGAGAGCAATCTGTTAAAGTGGAGAAGAAACCTTAGATCACAGCACAGTATTTATCTTGTTCTTTGTAGATTAATATAACTACATCTATGTTCTTGCAAAATAGAGAGAGAGAATGGAGACTTACTGCTTTAGAGCAACGTATCAGAGACTCTAGAAGCCCATATAAATAAGTATATTATATTACATTTCTATACCTGACTGTTTAAAATGTTTTCTAAAACTTACAGAGGAAATGAGTTCTCTGGCTTGCTGCCTGAACTTCTTTATACACATCAGTTGATGTCTCAAAGGACATATACTCATTTAAATGCCCACCTTGCTAGTCCATCACTGAAGTATTTCTGTGATGCCTTCAACTGTTCCAGAGCAGAAATTTACAGCTGTTCCAGTTTCTTCAGAGTCTAAAAGGAAACCTAACTCACTTTCAGTTGTGATCTGAAGCACAATTTGATCTCTGGGAACCAGACAGACTGGCACACTCTTGCTATTTTTTCTGTTCTGTGGCAACTGACTTAATCTGTGTTGTAGAAATAAATTGATTTTCATTTTCATAATTCTGGTTTTCCAGTTCAAATTCAAGGGACAAAGTTGTAGATTAGTATTCCACAGATCATTTAAAACAAGAAGAAATATGCATTCATCCAACTTGATTTAAGAGTTCTGTTCTTAATACTGGAATTAAATTCTAATGACTTACATGACATGATTTTAAGGCTTACTCTCTCTTGACAGAGTCTGGCAAGTGGATTGTCGTGACTTTGATCTGTTTTGCACTTTCTTAGAATATTATCAGCAGTCTGTAGTCCAGGGAGGAAGACTTAATTCAGGCATGGATATAGAACTAATCTTACTTGTGCCTGGTAAAGGATCATGCAGATCAGAGGTAGAAAGATGCTGGCTGGGAAGTTAAAGGTGTTTAGCACCCTTGAAGCTACAGAACTAACATGACATTGTTAATTCTTCAACTTACACCTGCAACCTAGCAGCTTTCACTGAATGAAGTCAGTTTTTGGAAAGAGCACTTAACTTTTCTTCTCTCTTGTTCATTCAGGATTGATATTGCCCAATGGAGATATCAATTGGAATTGCCCGTGTCTGGGTGGAATGGCTAGTGGTCCCTGTGGGGAACAGTTCAAGGCAGCCTTTTCTTGTTTCCACTATAGCACAGAAGAAATAAAGGGATCAGACTGTGTGGACCAATTCCGTGCCATGCAGGAATGCATGCAAAAATACCCAGATCTTTACCCTCAAGAGGATGAAAATGAAGAAAAAGAGAAGTTGAGCAAAGATTTGGAAGCTGCTTCTATGGAGTCTTCTGCTGCCAAAGAGGAGAAGGGATCTAGCTAATGAAGATGCAAGGAGGCTGTTGTCTCCATTTTTCATTTTCAGAGACATGGACTTTTGCAGTATGTCTGTCTCTTGAGTTGTCAAGAAATGTTTGAGTTGTCAAGAAACGTTTCACCATTGTTCTATACACTGTATGATAGTGAATAATTTATTGCTGAAGGAGAAATCTCACTGCTACAGCCTTGCAAATAAATACTGCGAAAAGAACGAGTATATGTGTGTATTGTGTAACCTGCTACCAGACACAGTTAATACTTCAACAGCTGTTTTTTACCCTCAAGTTCTCCTTGAGTTTTGACTTGAATCATGTCTTTAAATATACATAGCTTTCAACTAAAATTCCACTCGTAAACCAGGTGTGTTTTCATTTCAGTATGTTCTGATCAATACCTGCCCTTTTTTAATGTATTCTGTTCTTTTAATAGAAATTGCATTAAATGATTGTTTTTCCTTAAAGATTTTTTTTTTGCCACAGTGATACAGGACATTGATAATAGCGTAAATCTAGAATTCGTGAAATAATTTCAAATGGCCTTATTAGGTGCTGGTAGTAAAATGCAACCATAATCAGGTAAGGACTGCCAGAAAAATGTTGACATATGTTTCTCCTTTGGTTTCTTTTACTTACTGTGATGGCTTTTGCATTTTTAAAAATACAGTATGTTGTACAACCATTGATGAATGGAGAAAATGTTGGTCACTGGCTTTATTTTTCCTCTAAAACCACACATTTTGGGTTCCTTTAGTTAGTACCTGCTCCTTCAGTGTTTAGACAGGCCCTTGTAAAGTACTTTGAGAATACAGCAAAAATGTTACCTGGTGTAATGATCTCAAAACAGATACTGTGACTTAAGTGCATATTAAAAAGGAAATACTTTTTACCTTCATTGAAAACTCCAGCTTTTGTGGTGTGGTTTTTTTTGTTAACACTGCTTGGATTTGAGAGATTCTTCTGTATTGTAAGCAGACTTTGAATCAGTTTGTTGTGAAGATCGGTTGCTGCAGCTTGTAAAATTTTTATTTGTGTCCCGTTCTTTTCTCCCCAGCCTCAGGCAGGAAGGCATTAAAAATGTAAAGCATTTTCAGTAGCTATCGTAGACTTTTTTTAATTCCTAACAAAATGTTGGCTGTGGGAATTGCATTGCAAAACAAATTGTACCTGTGGCTTCAGTAACTGTTCATTGCAGGGCTGTGGGTTGTTTTTTTTTTTCTTCCCCTTATGTGTCGGTTAACTTAACCAAAGCATAAAAGGTTGCAGTGGCAGTAATGTATTTCACTAAGTCTAGTAATTATTTAAACACTTGCCTCTCTCTGTGGGTAGCGGTCTTGAGTGCTCAGCAACATTGCTTCCATATAACATTTTGGTACCTTGTTGTTTGCATAAGTTCTTTCAGTTTGGTGGTGATGCTTCTGAGTGTTTCAGGGGAATTTCTGTTAAATTTTACAGTGTGTTTGAGCTGTTTATATTTCAGAACAGCTGTTGGCCTACAATTTTTTTTGAGGATCCATTAAGTGACTGTTCTGAGTCGGTTCTGAGAACAGCTACTCAGTTCTGAGGGTGTGGATGGCAGGTACTCTCAGCATCTCTTTGCTTTTAGAAGAAACAAAGTGTGACAGTTTCTCAGTGTGACTCTTTCAGGTGTAGGAAGACAACTGCCAAGTTAGCCTGAGTAAATGGGCACAAAAGCAGCAGTGATAAAGCTTGGCACTTAGGCAATTGGACCATGAAAATGAAATCTTAGGTAATCAGATAAACACTGGGCACCAAATACAAAAAATAAATCACACCCAAGCTTTTTGGTTGTTCAAATGGAAATCCAGTGCATTATTTGTGAAGAAGCAAGAGCTGTTTCTGAAGAAGTGCTCTGTTCCAAGAGCAGTTTGCCTCTTTCTTTTTTTTTTTTTTTTCTGCTGTGCTTTTCTTTCCCACGTTGCCTCAATGCTCTACAGGTTTTGGATTTATCCTCTGTAACAGTATTTATAGCCTCCGTGTACTAAAACATAAAATGAAGGAATCCTGGTCATACAGCGGGGACCTGAACCTAATACTGACAGAGAAACTTGCAGCATATAATCCAACATATTTGAAGGTGTGTTTAGGATGGAGTTGCTTCTTTCTGACTGTGCTGTGACTTGGTAACAGTTTGTGCTACATCCAGTATAAATATGGAATATGTGTAAGGGCCTTATACCAGAAACTTTGAAAAACACTGTGTAATGTGTTTGAGGTGTTCTGAGAAAGAGGTCATATCTCTAATCCTAAAGAGGTCTTTGTGGAAATTATCACTTTCTTCTTCTTCTATCGTTGTCAAATTGGAAACTGGTTTTAACTGTCATCACTTCACTGCATTTGCATTCTGAATAATCCCTTAAAAGTAGAAGTGATGTAACTTGGACTAAAAAAATATCAAGTCTCCCTCATTCTCCTCAACTACCTTTTTTTTTTTTACCCCCTCACCTTTCTTCTGCTCCTGCTGTGAGTGGCAGCCTGTTCTATTTTTCACTGTGGGTTTTTTTTTTTTTTCTTTTTCCACCATTAAAAACTTAAAATAGTAATAAAGACTTGCTTGGCAGGGAACTAGGGTTATATGTTGAGACAGAGTCCAGTTCCTTCTGTTTTCTGGTTTAGTTCTTGAGAGTATGTTTCCTGCCGTGGAATTTGTATTTTGCTGTGTTAAGAGAAGTAAAATGCAGCCAGGCTTCCTTCTGGATTTTAAGTTCGACAACCATATAGTAGAGCTTGTGCTTCAGTGAAGGATTAGGAATTAGAAGGTAAGTCACAGTAAATACATATTGCCACTTCCTTGGACCCATGAAAGTGAAGAAAGAGAAGCTTGAACAGCGCGTCAAGCGTGGGCTCTGCAGCTGGTTTTGATGATGCACTTCTAGGGTCAAGTTGTCTGTCTTGACTATTATATATCCCTTGATAGTATTACAGAATTTACATGGAGATTTCTTTTTCATCTCTAGTAGTAGACTTGTTTTTAACTCAGATGAACAGGGAAAAAATAAATTGTGTGGAGGTTTGTTTTCTTTTGCTAAGTAAACTAATGCAGTTGTCTATGTATAGATAATGCAACTCCTTCTTTCTATTATGTTTCCCAGCATTGCTTTGTTGACATGATTTTCCTCTTACAGTTGCATGCTTCCATTTTAAATCTAAGATCAATCAGTGGTTATTCTAGTATGTAATAAAGATGATAAAATGATCCCTAGCAATATGTGGCAAGCTTGTGAAATTAGCAGATGATAAGAAGTTTTATTTTTATTGTCTGGATACAAAACTTGGAGCTGCATATTGCTGCCTTGTTCTAATGTGTTTCTTATTTTCTGCATAAATAATGTCTTGGTTCTTAATCTGCCATCAGAGAGCTACTGATTCTCTCAGGGGGAGTAGTAGGTTCAGATGTTCTTGAGAGTGCTCGCGTGGAGTCATTTTGTAACAATTTTATGCATGGTCTATCAGGTGCTTTTGTACAGCAAGTGAAAAGCAGTCACTGGTGGTGAGAGGGAAAACTTTCATTATGAAATAATTGCTCTATATTTAATTCTCTGCCTTTTAGTTGATCTCTGTCTTACAGAAACTGATGGGCTGAATGTGATTAAATGTTTATTAGAGTTTAGCTGAAAGGAACTGCTAACAAGGCATGAAGCACTTCTAGATGTTACAGAATATGTTTTTAATACAAATTACTCAGCCTCAACAGTTATGTGTTAATATAATCCCAGTTGGATTTTATCCATTTAGTTTTTCAAATTAAAAGAGGTGATTTTACTTGTACTTGTCCTACAGACTTTTATCATTGCTCCTAAAATACTGCCTTGTAAAGTATTACTATGTAATACTTCAGTTTTCCAGTTTTAATCATTCTTCCTTGGTTGTTGCATGCCCTTATAATTCTGGAGTTAATGCACTGGTGACACAATCCGTAGTTTTGAAGGCTGGATAGGACTGTTACCAACTGGCTGGAACCCCTCCATGATGCAGGCCATAAATTCGTATATAACTTGTCATAACTTGCTTAAGATGGGGTTGTTCCTGTAATCAACTTAAACTTGAATCATTGGAGCGTGTGTCACATCTCCTGATGGGAATAAAGATTGCCTATAAAACTTGTCTCTTAAAGGTGATAGTTTTAACACAAAATATATTCTAATGTATAGTTAACTTCTTTAACCATTTTTAAGTTAGATAAAATTGCATGTTCAGAATGTGTTTAAAAGTTGCTCGTTAATTTTTTCCTGCTTTTCTCTGCAGTACAGCCTACCTGCATTTTACTTGTGTTTAGTAAATTTCCTAGAGATATGACCTTACTTCAGGTGTGAAAAATGACCTTCCCCCCCACCTTCTTCCCTGAAACAGGAATGGTGTCTAGAGGGAGATGTCTATCTCTTGGTTTATTCTAGGGATCGTTAGATCTGGTGATCTGCCAGGGCTATGTTGGAAACAAGATCTATATCCTGTGCAGTTCTTATTGAGGATGTCCTTGTTAAACCTTACAGTGATGTCTAAGGCACTTATCTGATCACACGTCAATGAATCTCTTTGAGGAAAGTTGTTACCTAAATAGGTAGAACCTACTTTCTTATTCCTGGGGAAGAAAAAGGGATATTATAGGCTTCTTAGACTTTTGTTTTACTTCTCATTAAAATTCTAGGAGTGTTAGTGTGGGAAGTGTAGAGAAACTACCAGCAGTTTGTCATTTATTCTTAATCGGCTCTATTCATTGGACATGACTTCATTTTGTTGAATAGCACCAGCCTGTCTGCAGTTGTTTTTCAACTGCTTTTAACCCCTCTGCAGCTGATGTTTTCTTAGTGATACTGAGAACGTGAGAGATCTACCCAGTAGAAGAAAAGTGGAGAACAGCAGCAGTGATTATTTAAAAAGTGAAGTTATTTAAAATACCAAGCTAAGTAATTTGGTGGTGAAATCAGAGCTAGAGCATGAGGTTCTCAAGAAGTTAGGCATTTTTTTTTTTTAATCTTTGTAGGCTAGTTCTGACTGCATAGGGTAAGATGAGTAGAGTTCTAGTTCAAGACTTACAGATCTGTAGCTGAACATGGAAGAAGCAGCAGCTTATTTCTTTCTCAAATATTGATGTATCATTATATTGTGGAGGCCAAGAAATGGGCCAGGGACTGCTAAACACTGAAATATTAGTAAATGTAATACATAACCGTTTCTGTCTCTCCTTTCTCTTTGCAACATGAAGAACCTAAACTAATGAACTAGGTTGGATCTGGCTGATTTTCTTCCAATTTGGCCCTGCATGGAACACACAAAGGTTGGCAGAATTTGGTCGGATGCCATGCTTGTAGTTAGCATTTCGCATGCAGTGTGCAAAGCTGCTGATTTAGAATCACTCCAGTTGATACCATTATGTTTTTATATTGGGAGTGTGTAACGTTATTAATGGGTGTTACTGCACAGTTAACAATTGAAATATCCTTAATGCTTGTGATTTTTCTCATAAAGGCCATGTTATAAATGGAGTTAATATTTTCAGAGGTAGACTTGCAATTTTTCAAATGCAGAAGAGCAGAGGGACTGACAGTCTGGGCTAGCAGAACTTGTTATTGTCCCATGTTGGCCTGTGGTAGTTGTCATGAAGGCACTACACCTGACATAAAGCTACTATCCAGTAGCAATATGTAGGGACAGTCTCCTGGATCTAAAGTTACTTTTAAGACTCAGACTTGTGTATTTGAAAGTGTTACATTATAGTGTTTCTCAGCTGCAAGACAAAAGCATGATGGCTATGTTTATTGTGTCGTTAATGTGGGAAGAATGAAGACTTGGGTCTTAGAGGTATGGTTTTCTCAGTAGAAGTCTACAGGTAAGGTAAATACTTGTACAGGACCCGCGAGAGTAAGTGCAACTCTGATGTAGAGTGGGAAAGGTAAGTCTCTGTAATACTCTGCCTTGATGGAGGCATTTCTATCATGCATTTCTATTTTCATGTCTTGCATCCCACAAATCGACTGTCTGTAATGAAGCTGCTTTAGGATGTGTTAAGTATTTTAGACATCATTGGACCTCAAACCAGTAAAACTTTATTTCTTTTGGGAATTAAACTCCTGCAAGTACCTACATGTAAGATTTTGCAGGATTGAGTTTTGATCAGTTACTGAATTAACATGCCATTTACATAAATTAACTGTACCTGTTTTGTGTTTCTAATCTGTACATCTTTTCATACCAAATGTACGTTTGTTTTTTAGTGAGCCACTCAGTAGAAAAATGATGTGTATCATGGTTCCCTTATGAGCTAAATGGCTTTCTCCACTTGCCTGACTCTGCTAACACTATCTAAGCAAGAGCCTGATGTTTGGAATGTTTGTGGTTTATTAACTTAAAAAGAATTAATGTGCATGTGGTTTGAGGATTGCATGGTTTAAAATTTTAAAAATAGATCCCAAGCCTCACATCAATATAAATGTCTGAGTATTTTTAATTGAAGTTTTAAGTACAAAAAAAAAAAAGTGCTACAACACATAACAAATAACACAGTAACTTTTCCAGGTTTGGGGGACTTCAGGGAGCACATCATGTGAATGTTATCACTTCAAAGAAAGCTTACATCAAGGTGCGTGGAAAAATTATGAGAGATGGTAAATGCTACAGAGAAAACATTCTTTATAGCAGTGAGCCTCTCAGAAGAGCAGTGCGCAAAGGTTGTGCATGGGTACATTTTCCTCCTTAGCTGCCTGCTAAGAGCAGAAGCTGGAGAAGCATTAGTAGCAACATGTTGGTACATTGGAGTTAGGGCTCAGCATTCACAATGGCCATTTAATGAACTAGTTTGATGCTTTAAGGGTTCGCATCACCAGAATGACCATGTGTTCCTGGATACACCTGCTACAGCTGTTAGAGAGCTACGGTGACTCTGTACAGAGGCCTACAAAACAATCCTTTTTTGGTACAGGAATACCTTCTATGGTAGTTAAATAACTCTTTCCAAAGTCTCATGGTGATCAATTTAACCTTTCTCATCTCTTCTTTAATCAGTAGTTGTTCTGACTTGATCTATGCAGTTCACTTCTATTTAGATACTTATTTTCAGAGAGGCTCCCTGGATTGCCGCATGACAGAACAAAGAGATTGCACATGGTAGCTTGGTGTGAGTTAGAACTTCATTCTTTTATTTTTCTTCTCTGTGCACTCAAGAGATACCTGATTAACAGAAGTAGTGATACCAATAAGAAGTCAACTTGCCATGTTGACTCACCCTAATGTGCCTTCATTTTTCACTTTCGATTAAATTCCATGCTTATGGAATATCTGCTACTCTCTATAGAGCAAAACCATTAAACAAGAGCTAGTAGTTGGAACAAAATGTGCAGTGTTTCCAGCTAATGGAGGGAATGAAGTAAATTCAGCTATACGGGTACCTGCAAGTAAATTAGAGATTCAAAAAGAATGGGAAATAGAAGGAGGCGAAGAAATTAACTGAATATTTTTGGGTTCTCCCAAATATGCTTTTCTCAAAAGTGTGTGTGTGTATCACCTACTTTTGAGATAGTCATCAATATATCACATATTTCAGGTATCTTGCATACATCAGTGTATGCATTTGGTAGTCATTTATCGCTGTATTACAACATGCCCTGAGAGAACACACCAGGGTATCAATATTCTTGTTCCAAATAATATTGCTACTAGCAGTAGATAGAAATGCTTGTAGATGACCATGTTAAAAAATAACTTTCACCCACAGAAGGGAACTATGCAGATGTTTACCCTTCGCCACAAAATCACCAGTCTGGCAGAAAAAGTGGAATATGGGAATTTGCTTTAATATGATACTGACTGTAAACCAAAGTGGAGTATGATCATCATTAAAGATTCCCTGCAGGTAAAATGGTCTGTGTCGAAAGGCGTGTTCCTTAGCTTAGCTCTAAATCTACACTTGATTTTCATTTATTCTGAGAGGCTCTTTGAGAACAGACTGTAAATTCACATACACATCTTTATTGATATTTGAAAGAGAACTAGTCAATCTTTTTGTTGTGAGACGATTTCTGGAGACAGTAAATAAAGCAGTTGCTATGCTCTTAATTTGTCAGCTGACATTTCAAATTAAGCCAAATTTCTTGGTTTAAAAGTGTTTTATTGCATTAATTAAATGGCTTGTTGGAGATGCCACATTGTTGGATACCACTGTAGGTAACAACAAATAAATAATGAAATGAAAGAGGGAAAGCACTAGCATTGGAGGAGGGGAGAGTCTGAAAAGGAATAAATACTGTTTATGCACTGCTGGGAGAAAAGTGGAGCTTTTGTTTTGTAAATATCTGCCTGTTAGCTATTTCCAAAGGAGCTGAGGCTTTTTCTGCTGTTCAACGAATATGAAACTAAAAGGAAAACAGCAACACATGGAATGAAAGAAGCTGGTTTTTCAGATTCCCAGTGATAAACTGATGGCCTAAGCTATAGACAGGACTTCCGTCCTTCTGCATTAGTATTAGGTTTTTCTAGATACTCCATGTGCCAGTCAGACAGTGCTAAATGAAGATATCTCCTTTTTCCTGAGAGCATTAAAAAAATTACAGACATGGAATAGAAAGATGCAAAAGTAGCACGTGTACATGCTGCTTCTCTGTAACCCCCTGAAAGAATAGACTGACTCATTATAATTTCTGCTTTACTTGATGAAATAATGTGCTCCAACCAGCTTCATTTGATTGTGAGCCCTTAAACAGGGGACACAGGTCTTAAACTACAATTTCCTCAAAATACTGTGTTAGGGAATGACTTAAGTAGCTACCCCTTAATTACTACAGGGTAGGGTAAAACTGATATAGAAAGAATGCTTTTGTAGAACAGAACTATTTTTACCTAGATTGTGAATGTTACCACTCCTATACTTCTGTTGAGGGAAAAATAATCCCCCTCACAATGGTAAAGAAGCTGAGCTTCAGTGTCCTAACCTGAAGTGTGACCTAGAGGAAATAAAGCAGAACGAAAGTGCTAAGTGCAATCAAATGCCAGTGGTCTTGAGCACAGTTTGAATAGCCAGGTTCCACTCACAGTAACTATAGCTACCTCATTAAATACACACTCCAGCCATTTCATTTACCTCCTGCTTCTGCCTTGTAGCTTTTGTAGTGTTACAGCCTCAACTTCAGCAGTTACTAGTTCCTCACGTGTCTTGGCTCTTTCCTGGCTTAAGGCTATTTTAGCGGTAGTCGCTGTGAAACCTTGGTGGTGTTACAGACTAAATACTTCAGCAAAGAGCAAAATGACCTTTGAGAACAAATGTTGGAATCGAGTTTTAGTCGAGGTGCTTTCTGCAGCAGACTGCAGCGCTAAGCACTGATGATAGCAATGTATGTCTATAAAGGACCATGTCCCAAGATAAGTGACATGTTAGTTTGTTCCTGTTCAGCAGTGGGATAATATTGCCTTCTAGAAAGCAGCCCGTTATACTGGCGTAATTGCAGTCTGATGTTAAATCAATCTGAGCTCTTTTAAATAAGTATTATTTGACATGCTTCTGTAGTATTATGCCACTTGTAAAGCTGAAATAAATTGCTGCCTGTTAGTGGTCACTTCTAAAGAGAACTACACCCAAGTAATGAATGCATTATGTAAGCAGCTTATACGTATTACTGTCAGGCTCTGAACCTGAAGTATGGAAACACTAATCCATATCTTTAGTTTTGCCTCGTGAAATGATTCTCTGGCTGTGTGGAAACAGGCTCAAATGAGGAACTGACTTGCAACCTATGTATGCTGCGCTAGTTAATTTTGTATGATAAGGCTGTGCACTTTTTGAAAAAAGTAGTCGTGTCCCGAGTTTCCTGTCTAAGCACATGAAAGGAGAAAGGATGGTAACTCTGCTTTCATCACTTCAGCTAGGAGCTTGTTGAATGGGAACGCGTGAACTAACTACACCTTTCACTGCAGTGTTTCTAAAAGGCAAAGTCCAGCACTGTAACTTCTGGAGCAGAAATTATTTGCACCCAGTTCGAAGAATATCTGATACTTGTTTTCCCAGATGTGCTTTCCAGGGTTTGACGAGGCTGTTCATGTTCACAAGGAGTTTGCTGGTCCTAGAGTCCTCCTGGCCTGCTATAAGATAGTCAGTACCTAGTTTAAAAAAAAAAAAAAAGCAATATAAAAAGAAGAAAAGGCAAAACTTCAGTCAATAAATAGGAAAAAAACCCCAAACAAACAGAACTAAATGCAGATTTTCTCTATTTCGTAAGCATCTGGCATAGAGCATCTTAGCTTCATCCACTTTATGCATGTGCCATCTTTTGTGTAAATATACTTTCATGTGTATACTGTCAGTGCTGACTCCTGGGCACACAGGTTCAATGCTGTTATGTGATTATGCTCAGGAATTACAACTACAAATTGATTTAGCTCCAGGGGCCTTACCACTTACAAATTCAACACCTCCAAGTGCAGAAGACCAGGTTTGAGTCTGACCTGTCTGACCTTCGTTTTAAGTCACTGTAACTCCATGTGCTTCAATAGCATTACCTCTGGCTTGTGTAGATATGATGAGCAGTAGAATTCAATCTGAACAGATGTGGAAGCTGGTATTATATATGAAAATAAAACAGTAAGCCAGAATGCCTAGATTATAACCTTAAGATACAGGTAGCAGAGCCTCAAAAAAGAGGTCTGTGAACAAAAAAGTGGGTAACTACACATGGAGACAAGAAACAAGTACTACTAATAGTCACGTCACTGCCTTAGGTATATAAGCAATCTTTGTGTTGTATTCACTGTAGTAAGTAAAATTCCCTCATTGATCAGAATTTAGAGAAACAGAGGCACACCCATGGCAAGTTACGTGTGAGTTTCTGCACAGGCATCTGCAGGGAACTGGTGGCTGCTACTTATTGCCTTTGTCCCCTCCTGCCACTACTGCCCTCCTTCTTGAAAGCTGTATGCTGGAAGCAACTATTAATGCTTGTATAGAAAGGAGGGCAAAGGTGGGTGTAAAAGCGCCAAGAAAGAAAAAGTGAGGTTTCCACCATGAGTCGGGGTGCGCTCTAGTCTCGGGGCAGGGGTTCCATCAAGCAATATGTTGAAATCTACAGAACTGCAGTGATTGGGACCTCTCCATTTCTTTAGTTTCTATCAGGAGACAGTGGCACAATATCTATATCTTTAGTATCTAAATTTCTGAGCCATATGCCTTCAGCCTTATGTCACTTAAGAGGTGTAACATAAAGCTAGAGATAGGAAGTAGAAAAAAGTGTGGTATTTTCCCTTTTCAAATATGTGTTGGATCAGATGTACTGTCATCATATTTAAGCAATATGTTTTATTCACGTCAGGGCTCCCACAGTTTCAGAGGGAGTGCTGGTAAGTAATTATGCACAACTGTGCCACTGGAGCTTAAGTAAAGGAAAACACCTTATTCATTTGGACTACATTAAACCAAAAATTTTATGCAAATTCAATAACTACCCCCAGAAAGAGGGCTCAGGGTCTATATTACATTTCAATGCAAATTCAAGATGCAGTCTTTCACTTGATAGAGATAGTGGAAGATGAAATTTGTTTCTGAGACAGTACAGGACATTTTACCATTACAACAAAAAATCATACTACTTTTGATTTGACACAGCTTTTCCTAAAACAGCTGTCTCTTGTCTGCAGCTAATTTCAGCTGAGAGCTTGTCTTAAAGGTTAGATTAAACCTTACATTCTAAGTGAAGCACAAGGAATTCCTTTAACTCAGTGGATATCCTTTTGACATATTCAGAGGCAAAAACATGGGGTAATTTTTCTGTCAGGTGCTGCTTTTAGAATGATAACAATTCACCATTTTCTATGGTGTACAGTTGAATAATGAAACACGATCCCCAGCATGCACTACCGGTCACCCTAAGGACACCCAAAGTCTTGTCTTATTAGGATTTGATCTCAGGACATGGTCCCAAAGACTTAGAACTTCCAGAGATATGAAGAAAAGCTCTAAATAATCACATTCTGTCAGAATTAGACACCTAGCATCTACTTAAGCACCTGAGGACATGGTTTAGTGGTAGGCTTGGCAGTGCTAAGTTTATGGTTGGACTCAATAATCTTAAAGGTCTTTTCCAACCTAAAAGATTCTATGATTCTACTTGAATAAATAGAGTCCAGGCTCAAAATTGCATGATTCTGATATTTAACCAGAGATTTTAGCTGTGTGGATTTTTTCTTTGTGGACCACTAAGTTGTATTGCTGGAAAGGCAGCAATAGGGAAGGTTGAGTTGAGGAATGTATCTGCTGAGTAATGTAACATCACTCAGCACTAATATGGAACTTTTAGTGTGATGTTTCTACCTGCAGCAGAGCTGGGAAGAAGGAGGTTGCTGCTTTCTGCTACCCTGCTTCTCCACTCCACTGTTGCAGGGAGATTCTCATAATTAAAAGTGAACAAACATGGACCGTTCTGATGGAACGTGGTTAAAGCGCAAACCTAGAGACCTCTCCTAAACTGGTTATAAAAAGAGGGCCTTTATTTACTTAAAATATGATTTTTCTAATTATTAAAGATTTTCCTGTCTGTCTTGGTTTGAAATTAAATTAATTTGATTTTATGCTCTCTGTCCTTCCCTCTTTGGTCTGGATAAATCAAAGGACTCTGCCCCAGAAAGGCTGATGGGAAGTGTTGAGCAACAATAGCTAATGTTCATAATGAATTCTCCCTACTGTTTACAGAGGAAAAAAAATACCTGGTAAGCATTTTGTCCTTACCAGGATTGAGAATGGGACATGTACATCCCCTGTTGGTCCAGGATTCTGGGTAAATGCTTCTGTTGCTCCGAGAAATTTTCACTTTTCCTGATTTCAGGACCTTCTTCACTTTCACAACAACTTCTGCATGGGTCCCTTTGTCATGAGCTGATAGTATTCTTGCTTTTATCACTGCCAGAAAACATATCAAGATAGAGACCAACTATGAATTTCTAAATGAATTTTCGTTTGTGCTGCTGAAAGGTAGAATTTTAACACCTTGAAAGAAGACTAAAAAAAAAGCTGTAGTTTTGCATAAAGTGTATTCCAGTGCTTGTCCACTTCAGTCCTGGTTCTTCTAAATAAATTTGGAGAAGAAAAACTAGATTTTTCTATTGAAGTAGTTATCTGATTCTTTATTATTTAGCAACTACTTTTTAATGGGCTGGTGTCAAATGCTTGGAAAGCACTTGTATGTGTACATAGAAAGGATGGAAAAAACAGATCAGCAGGTTAACAGTCTGGCTTTTAAATGCTCTGATTCTAGCCTTTATGTTTTGCCGTTTGAAAACTTGTGTTGAGCTTTAATAGAGGCCTCCCAAAAATGTTGTCCTACGGGAAGGGATTGTCTGCTCTACAGGCAGGAAGTCAGGAGGTTCCCATCAGACTGCAGGCATGTCACATGGCTAAAATTCCATGATTGCACAACAAACCAGAAAAAAAGACTTTTTGTTTTGTGACCTAACATCTGGTTGCCATGATAAATTTCTGTTCCTTTAATTTAATAAGATCCCATAGCTTCTTGGCTATGGTAGTCCCATCTAGACCGGCCCCACAAGCAGGCTTTGTTGTACCATGACACAAGCACATCAAACCTTTGGATCCCAGAGCTTTCCTTTCTTGCTGCATGTGATAGCATGAACCTGGTGTTTAAAAACTACAGTATTAAATACATTGCTGGTAAACTAGCATGGCCATTTGAGCCTGCATAATGAGTGCAAAACTAATGGCAGTTTAGATGGAAGGTTTTTATCATTTATTCTTGATACAGAAGCCAATCATTCCACAATTCTAGCTCTCCCTGTACTGTAAAGAGGGAAGCTAACTGGGTGGAAAGGAGACACCATGGAGCCTTGCATGAAAAATGCTATTCAGTTCTGATCAGAAGTTGGACGTGTCCCTAGACAGAAAAAGGCAGAAGAAATCCTACCTCTTATTTCATGACTTAGCCAGTCCTGTCATTTTTTCATTGCTATCAGCTAACAACATGCATAGAGAGAACACTGTGAAATTATCATACCTGGAGGGCATGTCACACACTTACCATAAGCGTATTTCATTTGGCAGAAGTCAGTGACACTCCCAAGCACCTTTTCTTTGCACACACACTTTTCTAGCAGGGGAACCGCAGAACACAAAGGGTTGGAGGAGAGCCAGGGCATGAGAAAGAAAAGGAAAGCAAATGATACTCAGTCGTAAAGTTATATGTATATAGCTCCCATAATCTGGATGGGCTTTTAGGGGTAAATCTGCGAGTGAGCTCAGTTATGTGCAAATCTGTTTCTTGTTAGATGATACAATAATTGTTCTGAAATCTGATCAGCGCTGTCAAGTAAAATGCAGCTCTCGTGGGGTCTATTGTACAGTTAATAAATTGATACTAATAGAGACATTTGTAAGAATCAGATCCAGGTGTAAATCATGTAAGTAATAATACCTTTGTTTGATGCCATAAGCTAAAAAATACTGATCCTTGCTGGTATTAATACCTGTCTTGGAATAGTCAAGATATGCAATAGGTGGCACTATTACCCCTGGGTCTTACGAAGCCATTGATGCTGGTAGGTGCTGACTTTTATACACAGCGAGCAAAACTGAGAACTATTTAAGTATTAAAGGCTCCACTTCATTCTATCAGCCTGCTTGCTTTGTAACTTTAGCTGGATACAGTATACTTTCCTTTCTCTCCTGAGCTGTGATGCCACAAGGAGTATTTTACTCTTAAAATCCCATTGCCTTCCACCCCAGAGGTGGTGCATTTCAGTGACAGCTGACATGATCTTTTTACAAATAGCATTTGAAGTTCTGAACAACAACTGAATGCTTCACAAGGAGCAGTGTAAAACCATAAGCATTATGACTATAATTACGACAACAAAAGGAGAGTATTTTTTGCACACAATCTTATTCATGACTTACCAATTTCCAAAACCAAAGTTGGATAGTACAGTTGGTTTGGAAAACAGCAGTGTGAGTGTAATGATAACCTGTACAGCTCAGATTAGCAGATGTTGCCAGCAGATGGGCACAGACAAGCTAGAGATGAGTGGGGGAATTTAAGTCAGGGTGGAGAGAAGGAAAACTGACAGCAAGTGAAGTTACGAAATGTTCCCAGACTCTGGGCTGTACCTGGGTGCCTCAGTGCAGAAAATCCCTGCTCATGGTCATTCCATTTCCACTCCTCTTCGCTCTCGTTGGTTGGCATTTGCTCAAGGTCAGGGATTCGTCCCCCAATAGGGATGTTAAAGAATGGCTCATTGTCGTAGCTGGGGGGACACATAAAACAGAAGAGTTGGTCAAGACAACAGATGGGTGAGAAGTAGATGTTTGTGGCACGTGGCTGTATCCAGACAGATGAGCTTGCTTGCTTCAGGTTGGGAGTGCAAATAAGAGCAAGACTTCATGCCATATAGAGACATCACAAGATCTAGGATTTTATTTGCACCTTACCACTGCTGCCTTAACATTTTTAAAGTAACTATGTGCTGGCACTTTTTTGCTTTTGTTTGTTTGTTTTTACTGAGTTAAGTAACTCAAACTTAGTGACCGCTTGTTGATGTCACTGAACTGAGGACACCTGCAGGACTCATTAAACAGCAGTCACTCAGCAAATCATTGGATTTTTGTTCTGATTAATGCATGTTTAGGGTACAGGCCTGCTTTCTAGAAACAAGAGGGAGACCTTGTAGTTTATTTGCCTTGGACACAGATGAGAGACAGACTCTTCCATCTATTTCCAAGGCAAACAGGTGTATTTAAAGATGCTGCACATACTTCCATGGCATTGTGGAGTTGGCTATTATTACTGTAAAAAGTCATCATAGCAAGATCACCTTGGATAATACAATAGATTTAGAAGTGTGCCAGCCACCAAATGGAATCTAAGAAACCTTTTATGCTTTACAGCCACCTTTTCAAACGACTGTGCACCCTCCACCATCCTCCAATTACTGTCATTGCCGCAGTACTTCAGTTAATCTTTGTTTCATTTCACAGAATCCCATCTGAAAATGAACCCAAAGGAAGGCTTCTTTACCCATTGAAGCAGTTTCCAGTACGCTGATCGCAGTCTCTGGCACAGTCACAAGGGCGACAGCCATTTTCTCCAAAGCCCCAGTAGCCCATGAGACATCTATCGCAGTTGGGGCCCGCCACACCTGGTTTGCAGTAGCAGAATCCTGTCCTGGGGTGACATCGCCAGCTTCTGCTGAACGTTGCGTTGGTTGAACCCATCGGCTGGCAGGCGCAAGCTATGGAGATACGGTAAGAGGTGACTGAGATTATGTACTCTGGGGCCATCTGGTAAAGTGACACTTTTTCAAGGCTGATAAACTCGTGCCCTCTTCCTTACGCTCAGTAGTTTTATGTCAGAAGTGGTAAACATTGCATTGGCAGCCTACATTTGCAATATTAGTTTTGTTTCTTTTTAAGTCATGAAGCACAGCAGAACAAGTACAACTGGGACCCTTTTATGTATGAAAGTCAGTTCTTCCCTGCTACGCAAGTCTTTGCTGTACAGGGTTTTGAAGTGGTGGCAGGAAACCTCCACCGTGTGTATATTTTTAAAGGGGCTTGCAGGTAATTCACTTTTAAAGTGCTTTGCAAAAAGATTCATTAGTGTGGGTGAGGTTAAAAGTGATAGCTATTGTCCATGTTGTCTTTCCTGTGAACACAGAGATCACAAAACTACTGTTTCCTGTGGGGTTAGATGCAGCTTATGCAGGTGGTTCAGATGACCTGAAACATTTTTTTTTCTATTTCTGCCTCCAAAGAGTTCACAAATTTCCTTCAGTGCAAGTTCTGAAGGACACATCTCACCACACAGTACTGTATGTGTGTAAGGAAGCTGATGAAATTTTCTATACAAATACATGAGCAGATTTGTTACAAGGAAGGTGGACAGAATGAGAGAAGATCTCTAAACTCATTAGATGTATTTTACATGTAGCTGAAGATGAGAAAATAGGAGGGAAAAAAACCCCAGATCTTTCTAATGCTATTGCTAATTTGACACCAGCCTGGCAACTCAAGGCAACTTGGCAGTAAAACGGGTAGTTACAGGTCCTGTGCGCAACTCTGCCTTCACAGACATTAAATTGTCATAATCCCACGCCACCAGTACATTTCCAATGTGGCAGCGTCAGGGAGTCAGGTGGAAAGTAATATACAGATAGTGGTGCAAAGCCAACACAGTTGACTCCTCTCTGTCAGGGCAGAGGCTGAGATGGTCAAGCCTTGTGCCAACAGCTCTGCAGAGGTAAAATACAAGCAATAAACATACCCACTCATTTATGATATTCAAACAAGTTTGATTAAAATGAGAACTGAGATAAGCTCCAGGCCTTCATATTTCACCTCTTTTTTGTATTAACAAAGCAGCATGCCCTGGCTTTTCCTTGCCTTTCAGAGACTGAAAAGGAAGTGCATCACTACTTCATCCATCTGGAAGAGGGCAGAAATAAAAATCTTGTGGCTAAGACCCGCTTTAACAGAGCTTTTCAGTTAAATGTTGGACACCCAAGGTGTTTAGATAGCTTGAATCAGGGGCCAGCCTTTTGGATGCTTATCTGAACCAAACATGATCTTCCAAAGCTTTTGAAGTTTGCCCATCATTGCTTCTATTCAAACTACTTTTCTTCATGAGCTCACAGTTAAGAGACCAAATGAACACTGATTCCACACATCATTTTCCAAGGGGAAGGGACAAATATACGACTATAAAGAGTGTTAAGTGTGGCAGAGACAGATTCACTTTCATCTGCAACCCCATATTTGACAATCAATAAACCAAAATATCTTTTGAAAATATTACAAGAAAAAGGGTGAGCAATTTTGTTTAAAGGGCATTTCTCTTATGATCTGCTTACTACATAGTTATTTTTTCACCATGCCCTGTGTTCTTTATGCCAATATTTTTAATAATATTATTACACTCTGCTGTAGACAGATCTCAGTCCGTTGTTTTCAAGGGACACTAGCACAATAGCCTAAGGACAGAAAAGAAGCGTGCTGTCATGGGCAATATACTCAACACAATGAGCTGGTTGGCGGATGGCAGCAGGCTCGCCCATTTGCCACAAAGCAGTCTTGACTTTGGGAGCAAACCCAGGGATTTTGCTGTCAGTTCTGGAGAGCAGGTGTAACAATGAAGTGCTCATTAGCACTGACAGTTTCAAATGCAAGTTCTGATTTGTTGCTGCTCAACTTGAATTATTTTTGCCCAGATTTTTGTAGGGCTGACTACTTCACCCTAAAAGAGAAGACACTTAATTCTGTTCATCACTGAAAAAAATGGATGTCCTAGATTTGGGGATAAGGAGGGGAAACACATGCTTCCTTTACTGCAGACAGGTTTGAGCCACAAGAAGTAAGAGGTTGCCAACATTTGGGTTGGCTTGAATCCATGTTTCTTATTTCACTGTAATATCTCTGTATGTAGTCGGATCTACCTGTGGAGTTTTCACCTTAAATTCTTATATTTCTGCAACTTCTGGGTCCATCTTTATTCCCAGTTTTCAGGTTTCATCAATTAGGGACAGTAATGTATACTAGGTCCTGATTCAAGAAGATGAGACCTTCTCCCATCCTATCCCTAAGGGAACGTAATACAGGACAGTGACTGACAGCAGTGGCAGAAGCTGATGAGGAGAGTAGGAAAAAAGTGTTTGGATTGGGTTTTTTCCCCCCTTATTTTGGGGCTACAGTTCAGGAAAGCCAATGTTCCCAAAGGAACTGTGGAGCATATTTCCTAATTAGAAACTGGGACAGCTTCTGGTGGATCAGAAAGGAAGCTGAATCAATAAATGTACAACACTTTCAGAGGAGTTATACAAGTGGCTTGCAAACGCTTCACTCAGTCTGTGTTTACTTAGCATTTCAGCGTGGGTGTGTACATTGTCTGGCTTCCAGAGTGTTACGGCCAAAATCCCAGTTGTGCATCTAAGGTAACTCCCAAAATAAGAGCCCACATGTCACGTGCTGAAGGGGCAGCTGTTGATGACAGTTTTATCTGCTTAATAGTACCCCAGATTGCAGATAAACCTCACAATTAAAGAAACATAAAAGCAAGTTTCCAAAACCTCATGCTTTTATGTTTCCCAATATTTGACAACACAGCATCTTTCCCTGCTGATTTTTGCTTCTTTTCTCTTGGCAAACCCTAGTTTTCTCTCCATCCGCCTCCCTGTCTAACAAAACACCAGCCGACACGACAATGGCCTTGTTTGTCAAAGGCATCATCAATTATGTTAGGGACGGTGTGCAGACAGTTCTGGCTCAGAGATGGCTGGTTTATTTGGATTCTCCCCTTGACAGCAGTGTAATGAAAAATCTTATTGTTGTACTTTAGAACTGGCTATCAGTCACAAAGCATCACAAAGCATCCTCTTGCCTTTTAATCTTGCTCCTATATTAAGTTTGTTTTGTCAGAAACTACTGTAAAAAGGAGGAGACAAGGAATAATGAAAAATGAATAATTCATACAGCAGTCTCCACTCAAGTCCTCAGTAAATCTGTCCACCCTCAGCACAGCTGTCTTTCCCATGTAATTAGACACAGATGTAAAATATAATGTTGGTTGTAACAATATGGTCCCAAATTATAGGCAAATAGCAAATGCTCCAAGTAACTCAGTGGACTTTGAGGTATCTTGCCTTAAACTTCTGTCCAATAATACTGCATAAGATATAGCTCTGAGCAGACTCTGGCTATTTGATGAAAAACAGGCAAAATGAAAAATGAAACAAAGCCTTTTGAATCTGAAATATACAGAAGCGCATCTTTGGAGCATATGACCAAATCAGGGCAATTTTTAAAGCATGTCAGATGTGGGGATTTTCTCAGCCAATAATGTTTCTTAAGTGAAGGAAATAAGATAGACAGCTGTGTGTGTGGTCAGGCCTGATTAAGACAGACTTTGAACCAGGATGTGATCAGGCCTTTGTGATATTACAATTAAAAGTTCACTCCCTCTGCTCAGAAGGAAAAGGATGAGAAGCAGAGCTTTTCAGAGTGTGTGTGTGCACGTGCATGTGGGCACATTTTAATTTTCAGCCCTTGTGCTTAGAGTAAAAAAGCTTGTTTTCCTGGACACCCTTTTTAATGGGTCTACATGCCTGCATTATTTTATAAGCTAACCAAAGGGTGAGTACAAAAGGTGGTGCCGTTTCAGAAGGATCCCTTAAGCCTCCAGATAAGCCACAGGAAAGAGCCAAGGATACAGCAGCTTTTCTAACCATTGGTTAGGAAACGATTAGGCTTCCGAGTCAAAGCTCCCATACAAGTCTATATCCAAACTACTTAATCCTCTGTTGTCACCCACAATAACAGGCAGGTGTGTGCCTTGCTCTGGGGCTCTTTTCATGCCTTTTTTTTTTTAAATATAGATCTAAGCAGTGTCAAAACAAGGCTCTGCACACAACATGGCTCTCATTCATACCCAGCTGCTAGGAACAGGAGAAGCAAAGAGATCAGATGCAGGCTACCTCTGCAGACCAAAAGCAATAGCAGATTCACACTTACATGTCAAATTTCAACACTTCTTTTTTTTCTTTCAAGGGAATGTCTTTGCATTCTCACATTGGAAGGTCAGCAAAGGGTGGTTTGGATAGTGCCGGGACATCCAATTGTTATACAACTTTTTTTCCCGAGCAGTGATTAAGAGAGAATGCTGTTCATTATGATGACTAATGCTTAAAGACTCTTTCTGGGCCTGGGCAGTGTCCTGTTAACTTTCTGGGAGCCTGAGGGGGATGTCACAGCTGAACCTAGACTTTGCTTTGGATGGCAGAGCACTCTTCAAGCGTGCTTTCTCAAAGGGATTAGCACAGCATTTCATTCAGCTTTTTCATCAGATTTACTTTCCCAGCTCAGTATCTACTGTATACAAGGGTCAAGTTTTGATCTCCCATTGAGGTTTTTTTTTTTTCCCCTCTGAGTTCAAAATGGGAAGCTGAGGACCAGGCTGCTCTCACCAAAATCAGCCATCCAGTCTGCTGTTTGTGGTTTATTACTGCTTTTCAGCACCTGCCTAGTGCGAGGGTTTTTCATTTAGTGTTGGGCTGGCATTGTTTGCATGGTTTTCTCAAAGTGAGATGATGCCTTGGAATTGGTATATCTAAATCCTCAAAAACATGCTAATCCAGAAATGCTACCTCTTCAATTTATGATCAGTAGACCGAGGCAGGAGAGAAACGTACCTGGCGGTCTAATTGTCTAATTTCTTACATATTAGCAATGCTCAAAACAGTAACTGTTTTTTACTAAATAACCGGAGTTGTTTCTAGGCTCACAGAACCTGAAGAATTTACTAAGACCACACCAGATTAAGTTTAATAGCAATGCAAGTTTTTCAACCTAAAGGATGGAGAAGACGGCCTTTATCTTGCATCCTGCATGAGGCCTTTTGGTTTAATATCAGCTCTGTGCATAAGGAGCTGATGATGGTGCTGGAGGTGAAATCTTCCCTCTGTCAAAGCAAGTCTGTTCTAACCAAAATCACTCTGCCTGTCTGCGCTGGCGTGCAGTTCCCTGAAATGTAAAGTGAAACATTCCCTGAAAATTCTCCACAGAGGTACAGCATAGCATGAGGTACACACTTATACGCTGCCTGCAGACCACATGGGGAAGTGTTTGGGCATCAGTTCTCTCATCATACAAAACACTATCCTATTAAGGTAATTTGTCAAATGTCATTGTGGAAATTCTCCTCTTCCTTAAATAAAATAGAAAAGGCACAGACTAACCATGCCCCTCCCAGGTTTCTCGTAACTCTGTAGTTATATCTGCAGTGTCCCTTTTATTTCCACACAGGTACAAGCATCGTGCACACATCAGTCTGCTGTAAAAGCTGAGGCTCTCTAGAGTGAATTGCAGTACTGCTTCCTTATATCTTGATACAGCAAGCACTCACACATGCCTTTACACACCTGTGAAAGGTCCCATTGACTTGAATCATGCACAGATAGGGTCATGCTTACCTATTTGCAGTAATGCTGAATCAAACCTGTCAGATTCATCTCAACCAACAGAAACTCCAGTGCAGGCTAGTGATCCAGAATACCTCTTAAGTCAAGGAAGAGAAATAGATATCCTCTAGAGGGCAATTCAGCTCATCTATCTCAGGCATCTACGTTGAATCGCAATAACTCATTCCCTAGAGGTCTCACTGTTTCTCCACTGACTGTACAGGGAGCTTAGAAAAGACTGCCTAAAGTAGGAGGGCAGCTATCTAAGCCTGAGCATACAAGTCAGAGTGGAAACAATTGCATTTGGGGCTTTCTGCTGGCAGCAGCGTGTTCTCAGGTGAAAGGAACATTATTGTGCTTGACTGGCATGATAGGAATAAAGCTCTTTTTTACAAGGTAAATTTCTGAACAGTTTTTCTTTTGCTATGCAGAATATTGGCAGGAGGTACTGAGAGGCCTGTAACCAGACCAGACAAAAGAGGCAGAGGTAGAGTCAAGGTCTGATTTCATCCAGGCAGACTGTTCTAAGGTTTCCACTCAGATAGGCTGTATTTTCAAACAATGTTTTTTCTTCTTCACTGCTCTCCAGTGCTCCTTGACTTTAGTGGTTATCTAATATTACACATAATGTTGCTTACTACACCATCACCCTGCTGTTAAATACAAGAGTTCATACACAGATTCTTTCAGGTACTATGAGATTGAAAACTAATCTTCTGGCACAACATTTTCTTCTCATTACAATATTTCCCTGTAGCAAATCTGCTCAGAGTAGAAACAGGACTAGAAAGGGGCCACCTTAGAACACTATGGGATACAGGGTGAGTTAGATAAGCTCACCTCCAGCTCTGTCTACTGATCAGTGTCCTGGGATGAATGTTGTGAAACTGAAAAGAAGGGGACAGTCTGTGCTGGCACTAAGGTCCAGTGGAAAGAATACAAAAGAGCAAAATCATAGGATGTACCGCGCACAGAAAGTTTAAGCAATATCACAGGCCATACAGTCCTAGGGAGAAAGTGTTTGTAACCTGAGTGTTTAAGAAGAATCTTGATGAAGAACATCAAAGGGTCAGGAAAACTTCAAAAGCACATGATGCCAGTGGGCATGAATATAGATGACAGAGGATGAAGTTTTCTGTGCTGTCAACTGATATCTGAGCTATGGGGAAGGAAAACTATCCAAAGGGAGAAATGAAATGATGTATATTGTTGGAAATAGCAACCTCCCAAATAGATGCCAGATGGAATCAGATGTGTGGAGCCTGGCAGGATACTCAGGAAATGTTTACACTAAGTAAGGGAGTTACGGGCTGTGTTCCAGACTGACTGGGTGCAAACTACCTTGATCCAGAGGTTGTACAGCTGCTGTGTACAACCATTAGTGCCTCTGTGCCCGAGTTACTTCCTAACACATACTGCTGAAGTGTTAATGAGGCAATTAATTTTGGCAGAGCACCCCGTAGTAGAACTGTAGAATCCAGAGATAAGTCTGAGTGAGCTCTGCTTTATTTGTTCCCAAGTGGATATGCATGGTCTTGTGCTTCCTACACCTCCTGCAGCCATTATTGTATATATTTATGTGCACAGATGTTGCACAATCAAATGGAATTTAACAATAACTTACACATAGGCACACACAGTCTTAAGAGATGCAGAGAAAAACAGCTAAATAGAATGTGCCTCAAAAAGAAAGGAACCATATTATTTTAAGGGCAAGAAGAACGTACCTTTCCCCAGAATGCAATGCATTTGGAGAACTGTAGCAGTTGTCACAAAAAAAAAATAAAAATGTGATACCAGGGGAAGAGATAGACACAGGAAATCAGGAAGATGTCTTTTGATCAGAAAACTATAGTTTAGGAAAAGAATACAAAGAAAGGATAGTAATACTCGTGAGCTACTTCTGTAGGAGTTATTGATTTCATTCTTTCTTTTAATAATTCTTTCACCATTCATTTGTCTTCACTGCACGTAACAACAGTCACTTACGTTTGCAGACCTCTGTAGAAGACATGGGTTTCCCTCTATCTCGGTAATACCCTGGTTTGCACCTTTGACACCGATGTCCCTCTGTATTGTGCTTGCAGTTGTCGCAGACTCCACCACTGCGTTTTCCCGATGCCAGCCAAACACTCAGGTCAAAGTGGCAGCTGTCAGCGTGGTTGTGACAGCGACACTCTGGTGGGAAACAGAAGAGTATATTTCAGGCTTCTTAAAGGACACAAGAATACTAATCAAATAGTATTATTTTCCTACTGTGAGTCATGGAGGAAATATCTGAATGGAACATATTTCATCTGCCTGCAATCCTTAATTTTCATAATAGCTAGAAATTGCAACACAGTGAGAGTCCCAGCAGGGTCTGAGAAGCTTGGCTGTTTGTGAGCTGTGTGGTGTTCTTACAGTAACACAAACCAATCTGATGGTATCATAAGCCCTGCACAAAACCCTGGAGGGCTAAAACATGTGAGGGGACGTAGTTGCCTGAAGAACAGATTTCTGCTTTGTAAATTCCACTTCCCAATAGCCCAAATGGGTCAGCTGCAGTAAAAGAACATGCATACTGGTGTTCTCCATCAATAAGCAGCAACTGTCATTACCAGTCATTACCAGGTTCTGTAATGGCACCATTACTGTAAATGGACAGCAGTCTTTGTTAGGGAACTTTACTGCTGGCACGGTGGGTGCTCATCCTGAAAGCCTGGATCCTTAAACTCCCTCCCACTTACTTCTGCATTCATTTGGTGCCCCTGTTTTTCCATCTCCGGGCTTCCAGGGCTGATCATTGTATAGTGGTGCACATTTCTCACAGTGGTCCCCTGCTGTGTTGTGCCTACACACACACTTTCCATGGACCTGTCAGGAGAAAGAGAATACATTCAAGTAGCTACAAGCAAGAACAAGGTGGAGTGCCCAACAGCCTCACAAGGAGCTGAGACATCTCCTGCACAACTCCCGCACAGCTGCCTGGCTCTCTTAGGAAAGCCACAGAGCCTGGAGCTTAAATGTGCAGCTTTGTCTCTTCACACAGTCACTAATGGTGTAATGGTGATTTTTCCTCTGTCTTCCAATTTAAATGCATGTGGCAACAATTTCTTTTTAACTCTCCAGTTAAAAAGAATTTTACTACTCTTTTTACTACCTTTTACTACTACATTGATGAGCAGCCTCTAGGCTATTTACATTGGGTAAGCTAACACAGCTTATTTTAATTTACAAGTTCAGGGCAAGAGCATGCAAAGCGCCTGAGCAGGTAGTCACTTCCAGGCTGTGTCAAATACCCTCTCAGCTGGCAGAGTTGAGTCACAGGAGAGCAGTCCAACAGAGGATGCTGGACCCTGACTTATTTGACATTAATGGTGGGTGGAAGAGAGAGTAAATATAGAGCAATGAAATCACCATGAATTACTTGATTATAAATTGCTGGAAGAATGAGCAAGTAATCCTGTGCTCTCCTAAGTTAAAAATGTTTTGCTACGGTTAAAAATGTAGCAAAAACATTAAACCTGGAAAAATACCAGCCAGTATGCCTACAGAAAAATGATGCAAACCACGAATTCTGTGAAAGGAAAGCACTGATATTTGAAGCAGCTTGGGTACAGTAGGCACCAACCTATGAACTTACATATGAATATATACATAAAACAGGTTAGCAGAAAAGGCGCAGTAGAATTTTGGACTGTGTAACCAAGAGCACTGTAACTCCAGGTGGACAGGAAATTGTACCTGCAATGCTGCATTCAGTTTTTAAGATCTTATTGCCAGATAAGTGAGAAATTGGAAGACGTTCAACAAAAATGAGCAAATGCTGGCATGGCTGAAGACTGGGGCTTATCTACAAGCTCAATGTATGTAAAGCCACCCAAACTAGGAAACAACAGTTTAAAAAGTATTTGAGGAGGAAACAAAGAAGTGCAAAAAGCCTTGACTAAAACTGACCAAAGAGTGAAGTTCTCTCTGTGACTACCTGAAAAAAAAAACCAACTTGCTTCCTCTGTACTTATCTGCCTTCATTGGAACACAATAATAACTTTTAATCATGGAAATATTCTAATATATATCAGTTTTGGAATCAGGCATTCACACCAGAAACCTGACTTTGGAAACTGAGCTGGTCCAGCCTTCCAATGGAAAGTTACTGTTGAAGCTGCTTCTGTTCTCATGTCACACACCAGGAATATAATAGCCAGTTTCACTATAGACTGTGATTTTGGTGCACAAGATTCTGTAATATCGAGCCACATTCACGAAGTGCTTTACAGGAGGGTTTTTCTGTTGTAGTTTCTGTTTGTTTGGTGGTGGTTTTCTTTGTTGTTTGTTTTGTTTTTAATTGAGGAGGAGGTTTACAATATCTGTTTGCAATGCCTCAGAGGAAGGACTTCCCAGAGAAAGTATTTGTGGAAATATCCAGCACAGTGAGTAGGAGAAAGGGAAATGTAGTACCATAGGTCATATTCTACATTCATCACAAGAGAAGCTACTAATTAGTAGTGTGTATTTCACATGCAAGGAGACACTAGTACTAAAGCAGGAAATGCACAGAAACCAGGGGCTGGACCCGTCTCCCTCCGTGCACTGTTGAGGATGCTCAGCTCTGTAGCCACTGTCACTGCTCTAGCCCATTGCATGTTACACACAAAGCAGAGGCTGAAATTTCAATTTGACTGGGGTGTGAATTTAATCTAATCCTTTAATCTCACCGCTAATGTGAGTTATGTTTCTCCATAGCCTTTCCTCAAAGTCGTACTCAACCTTTGCAGTTCTCCCTTCCCCCATCCCGCGTAGCAGGTAGCTCGGGATCAAGCCAGAAACGTTCAAAAGAGCAGTTGCATGAATGTGCTCCCCTGCCCCCAAACTCATCTCCCTGCAGCAATTTGCTCTCCGCTCCCCTGGTTTCTAATCCTCCCAGAGCAGAGAGGTGATGTAGCCCGCACAGGGGATAGGCTGCAGCTGATGCCATCGCCCCTCTATGGCCAGCTGGCAGATTTGCTGCTGCACAGGGCGGTTGGCCACCTCCTCACGGAAGAGTGAGCACAGACTTCAGGGTGCACGTTTCTGTCAAAGCTCAGCACCGGTGAACCTCGGGAGGATACGGCACGTAGCACAGTATGTGATGCCTCTCCAGACCTTTGTACAAGAAAGTCACCCACGTTCAATGCGCTAAATAGGATGACAAATTACAGAGACAAAGACAAAAATACTAATGAGCAGTGTCAGGCTTCTCCCTATTTGGGTTTGGCTCTTCAGGCTTATAAGTTCCCCCCTGTGGACACAGTGACTGCTTTTCAGAGCCATAGAACAGAGAGAAGGACCAGGAGTGAGAAAAGCTAAAATGAGTCTGACCAAGTACCATAGATTTTAATGTCCCCAAACTTCAGACTGTCTGAACATTATAGCTCATGCCAAAATGAATCATAACCAAAATCTTGGATCCAGTCATTCTTAGGAAAATGCTAGTATATTTCAATGCAAAATTTGTAAGTTAAACCATTGGATTTTTAGAGACATATACACAAACAGTGCATTCACCATATAAAAAAATTAGATGAAAGAAATGCTGAGATTGTACAGTTGGGAAATAGCAGAATTAACCCACACAATTGTTTTAGCCTTGAATGACATGATCAAATATTCATTATTCCACAAGACCCTGTGCTTACAGTGCACAGCACAGATGGTGTGAACACTCATGAACAATTATTCAGAAAGTAAACAGGAAAATTCAGTGAGAAAGGAAGAGTCTGGCTGTTCTTTGGAGGTAAGTAGATGTGTTAGTTTGCTCATTGCCCACTGGTTTGTTGCAACCTGTATTTAGTGGAGGCTGTCTAGGAATGGCATGTTGTGAGTAGGACATAAAGGAAGCTTCCTGCCTGTGATCCCGGCTATTGAGCAGTTTACCAGATGTATGTAGAATGATGACTGGCTTAGACAAAAGGGTTGAAAAGCCAAGCAGCCAGCAGACAGGAGAGCAACTGACCAGGCAGAAGTAAACAGTGGGGCTGGCATGGAACTTTTTTTGGAAGCATTAGGTCTGAGGAGTAACCTTTTGTGAGCAGGTTTAAGAACAAGGAAAAGCAAATTGATGGGTATTGGGGCAAAGGAAAAGGTTAATGGAAGAGAAACCCATTCACAGACAACACATGGCAGACTTGCTATCTCATGGAAGATTTTTTTTTCCATGGACAGTAATCTCATAGACAGCATTTGCAGGTGAAAACAGCTAAGGAGGAGAGTGCAACACAAGGTCACAATGAAGTGCAGAAAGGAGTTGGGTAGGAGAAAAGAGCAGAGACAAACAGCTCGAGTAGAACACACACAAGAAAGGTGATTCTTGGGTGTAAGTGGCCTTTGCAGAGAGACTGGTGAATGAAGGAGAAACTGAGCTGTGGGAGAGACCTGTTACACTTAAGCACGAAGTGAAATAAGGGTAGGTGAGGTGGCTACAAGTAATGAGACAAACAATTTGTTCTGTTAGAGAGGAAGAGATAGGAGAGGCAGCCAGAGGCCAAAGTCCAGGAAGGAACAAGAATTAAATACAGGATGCTGTCAGATAAAATAGGAAATGGGATATCTGCTTAGGGAAGGAAGAATGTGAGCGTCGCACTGAACACTAACATCAAGAGATCAGGCATGTCTCTGACTTGTTATTCACTGCTGCATTAAGTCCACATCTCTCACAAAAGTGGGTCCAAAAAACCTAGAAGATTATGCTCTCTACCAAATGCAAGACCTCAGGGTGCACTGGATTACAAAGATGATCATACCAAGCTAGAGAAAAATAGTCAGAGAAGTACCAATTCAGTACAACTGCACTGATATTTTTCTGTTCCCTAGCAAACAGTATCAAAGTTGCAAGGAAATGATGATGATGATTAAGGAGATGATAGTCAGGGAGCAGCAAGGACCAGTTGCTCTTTAAGGGCTGAAGAGCTGTAGGCTGAGGGTTACCACAGCACAGACTGTGCCCTTACTGAAGGGACACCATCCTGAGCACAGTGGGCAGAGTAAGGAGCTGGTACCACAGTCCATTGACAGCCCCAGCAAGGGGACAGACCAGGGGCAATTCAGAAGCAGCAAGAGACAGGCCCAGAAATAACCTTACAACATGGGTTCAGAGTCCATCCAGGAGGCAGAGTGAGAGACAAGCTGCAACACAAATGAAGGAATCCACCAGAAGGGAAGCTACCTACAGCATAGGCCCGTGGTCCATCCAGGAGGCAGAGGCAGGGATGCAGACAGGCACATCCACAGCATAGCTGAAACAGGGACTGGAAGCCCTGGGCTGAGCTTAAATGGAGCCCTGGAGCCAATAGACAGAGCGGGTGCGTTGGGGGTCCCAGGTGGGGCTGGTCAGGGCCATTAAAGTCCTTTTAGTGCCTTCAGGACCCTGATAATAGTTCTTTGATTGCCACTGGGTTAATATCACTGGAAGCTTTTGGGATATTCGACTACTAGGATGCATCTGGGGAAAAAAATACTTCCACTTTCTAGATTTGGAGCTGGCAATCCAGGTGGAGGGAGCTTGAAAGCAATGTGTGAGGCACAGAGGCTTACATGAGATTCATGACAGCAATTAGGAGACCTAGCCAGTTTTCAGTTAAAGCCTGATTAGTTTATGACAGGGATTTATATGAATACATATAAATGTATTGGTACAGCAGGAGAAAGACTGAGATCCAGGAGATTTCTGTTTCACATCTCATATTTGACTTCATCTTCTATGTACAATAGGTGATGCTGCATCACTCAACATGTACTGATCCTTAGATACAGAAGTATTTATGCCTGAATGGGCTTCTCCACAGTGCTCACTGCTGCAATAATTGAGTACTTCAGCAATACTAAGGAATTTATTTTCATGACACCTCTCTTCATCTGCTTCTCTTTATTACTGTGGTAACTTTAGTTGTCTCCAAGGCTCATTCCCATTCATTGGAGCATCATTGTATTGAGAGTTCAGTGGGTCTGACAAATTTTTTGAAACTGAGTGATGCTTTCCAAAGTTATTGTGGGGAATGAATCAGGAAAAATAGCTGCCCTGCAGGCAGGCAGACTGTGTGATCATATAAGCCTCCCCATTCCATAAAACCAGTCTGAGGTACTATGTGCATAACCTGTAATAGTTTGTATTCTTGCAGTCCTGCTTTCCGAGTGCATTCAGCCAGGGTTACTCATGTCACCACTGGATGCTGTGAACTTTGAAAGATGAGGACTGCTGCTTTAAATACTGATGTTCTGGCTGCATCAAGCTTCCAGTTTTCTAATCAGCTTTTGCAAAGGGGAGAAGTTTATAGACTGACATACTTGCAGTTAGAAGAGATTATTAGTCCAGGAAAGTAATGAAACTGCTATGCTGTACTCTCAGTCACCATCATATTGGATTTAATGACGACTGGAAAGCAAACTCTGCTTTTGTGTCCTGGTATAGGTGCTATATTCTCAGGCTGTGCTTTCATGATATAAAGTCTTTGGGGGCAATCTCGATTTGAGACATTTCTGCTTTCCTTACAACTTCTTTCTATGCTATCACCTCCTGCATTATGCCCTGAGTCATGTGTAAATGGGGCTGTGAAATTAAACCATGCTAAAAAAAAAATTGTTTTGGTTTTTTTTTTTTTCCCTTGGCACTAGTATTTTTAATCTGGATTAATTCCCTCATCTGCCTCACAGTAAAGCCGTGCTGTTACAAGTCTGGTATTGCTGCCAAAGGCTTTGATTTGTACATCTACCACCTGAGCAGCTTTGAATCATAGAGGACATAGAGGAGGTTATAGCTTCATGGATTTTAATGCCAGGATGATCAGTTCCAATCATTTATCTTGACCTACTATACTGGGCCATAAATTTCATCCAGTATTTCTTCCATGGATGATTCTGGTTGATTTGTAGCAGATAGTGTATTAGAACCATATCTTGCAACGGTTCCAAGAAATTACATGATACTTATTCACCTTTGACTGCACAAAGTTGCTTCACCTGATTTCTGATCTGCAGCTGAGTGGACATTTTCAATCTGTTTGTCGCCCGATTTTTTGAACTCTGTTCAGCTTTGTATAATACCTGAAGCCTCTTGCTTTCTCTCTGCCCATTTAGTTTCTTTTATCTTTTTTTTCCTTTTGGTAAATGTGGTTGCTGCTCTTTCTCCTGGGCTATTCTCAGTCTGTTTTAGGGCTTTTTTCCCAATGAATGAAGGTTAAATTTGGAAGCCTTCCAGAACAGAGCAACTGTTGCTGATTCGGAGAAAATGTTTGTCTTTGGGCTCTGTATTCACTTTGTAATGTCACCAGAGAAATTTTGGATATAGCAGTTTGCAATGACATCAGAGGCTAGTCGCTTACCTGCTTTTAGTAAAATACCACTTTCTGGGTCATTTTGAGGGGTTAAATAAAAAACAGTGTCTGCTATTCTGTTTTGTTTCTATTACAGTTCAAATGGGCTCTGTTGTCTCACCGAATGAAGAGATGTATCCATGTGGATTTACAATAAATCCTTCATATCGGGTCCTGAGGAAAGCATATATGACTTTTAAAAGGCTAAATTAAAAATTTCCTTCAACTTTTTCAAATTCACACAGACCTAAAAGAATGGGTGGTTTGGGAGTAAATCCCAGATTACACTGCGTGCTATAGGCACATTGACAGTTCAAATTCCTGCTCCAGCCAGGAATGAAAAAAGCCGTTATTTTCCTATGTCACTTGCTGGTTTCTGGGAAAAGCTCTAATAAGTGTGTGTGTGTCTAAAAACTAATATGCATGTGGATGTTTTCTGAGGGAATTGAATTTCTGGCTCATACTTCGTCACTGGTAAATTAAGTCTGAGGGAACTTGGCAGGGATAAGTAGAGCTGGGACGCTTGTGGCAAGGCCACCTGAGCCCATACAGGTTTTGGTCTCCAGAGCAGTGAGTGAATGAGCTGCCACCGGCTCCAAATTCACTAAACAGGTAACTGTGAAAAAAAATCAGTGACAGTGTTTAGTTGGATATTCAGACTGGCATCACTAAGCCCCTTTTTGAACAGCAACAAAAGAATCGGATAAATAGGCCGGAAAAGGTACAAAATTCTTGCTTCATGTGAGGGAATATAACTCAGTTTGTGACAGTTTTAAGATACAAATCAATCCTCTGCCTGAATTCACCTCCATCAGCCTTTACACACATGCCTGGCTGTGCCTTAGCCCACATTTCACTCTACTTTCTTACTGTTTTCTTTCTCAGTGCTAACCTGATTTTTATTCATTTTTGGGCTGAGCTGTCCTCTTATTTTTACCCGCAGTGCCAACGACTCCACTGTCAATCTGCAACAAACTGCATGCAAGTAGCAGCTCTCCCATTGAAATGCAGCCCCTGAGATAGCTCTTGGTGAGTGTCCTAAGAACGAAGGAAGCAGAAAGTGGAGCGTGGCTCACTATTTTAATAAGTAAATGCCTGAATCACAACCTAACGAGTAAATACCACCATTCAAATCTCCTGAAAGTGAATGGCACAAGTGAGTTTGATCTTGTTCAAGGCTTTGTTCCTGATGCCACTGAACAGTCTGGCCTGACTGTCAACCTTTGCTGAAGAAAGACCCAGAAGTAGTTTGCAGGGGAGCAAGAAATGGGAGAAGCTCTAGATTCTGATATGTGGACAAGGATTTGTGGATTTACAGGTCAGACAGAATGGGTTAGCACACTGTGAGCAGTTCAGAGAAGTTTGGACATGACTTGTGCATTCAACAGGCAAAATATTTCTGTCATTTACTTTGTAATAAGCCTGACTAACTCCAGCAACTGTCTTGAGTGAAATGGGTTTCTGTTGGTTAATCCACAATGGCTCTAAGGGTGTGTGATTGAAAATCCACTCCCAAAATGGGCCTCTTCTCTGTATTTTCAACTGCTATATCCAAATGAGCTCTTCTCTGTATTTTAACCTTGGTATTGAGTGAAATTGGCAGCATCCATAGCTCCCATTCAAGTGAAATTATGTCAACTAATGGAATAGAAGAAGCCAAGAGAAAAATAGTTTTCTACAACTTCTCTGCAGATGCTGCAGCTTGGAAAGTGGGGGAAGGGCAGGGCTGAAAAAGGCAGGGGACCAGCCAAATTTATAAGGAATCTGGGAAGGGAGAAAAAGGATGAGAAAGTCCATGATTAAGCAGAAAATGTGTGCACAGCAAGGAAAGCACTCTAAATGCCTAAAGGGTGCAAAGTTAGGACTCCCCAGGACACTTCTAGCACAAGAGCGAGCCAAGGCAAGGAAATATATGTAGGATTTTATAACTTTTGCACTGAACAATATGGAATTTGTTTATAATCCTGTGGCAGATTTCTCCATATTTTGTGTGCATCTGCTGCCAAAGTGTTAAAATGCAAACTCCGTGCACCATCAAGGTACAACTCTAGAAAGATTTGCTTAAATTCCTGGGAGATTTATTTGGGTTGAGTGAACTGGCTGAAAGGCCTTGAAAAACCTTGGTAGAAGACTGAAAACTTTTGTTCTAGTAACATGTAGGTGAGCTGAGGTCAGAAACAACACAAACAGTCTGTTCAGTCCCAAGGGAGCTTAAAAACGCAAGGATTTAATGTATGAGGCCAAACACAGCAGCTCCTATGACTGTCACGTCACAGCAACTTCCTAGCATTGGTGGCTGTGTCAAATTCAACTTAAGAGAGACAGAATGGAATATATTGCATGGAGCTTAAACAAAAGAACCTCAGACATTTGCTGTACTATGGTACATAAGAAAAATATTGGTAGCAAGTGGTGGCTGATAGCTGTGAGATGAAGGAATTCTTTCTCTCTTAGACACATACACAGAGACTCTTGTAGCTTTAATGTGATAAGCAATCCTTAAAAGAACTATAAGGCATATTTTACCAGCCCTAAAATAATTTTACAAGTGTTTCCAATGAAATGTTTCTACTAGCAGGGTTACTATGGTTCTCTCACAGAGATGAATGCAGCACAGAACATCACTTAAGTGATTAAAACAAGAAAAGCCACTATTAGTGACAGCAATTATGCAATAAAATTAAAATATGTTTAAATAGCTCACCCATAGCCATTGCTTTTAAGAAAAGCTGTGTTTAAAGGCTAATAATGTCAGATAGGAAATTGTTAGCTAACTCATCCCACAAAATAAGAGATGCTTCCTACAAGTAAGATGAATGTCTGCGTGGGTGAATCTACACTGAGCCCTGATTCAGGAGAGCACTTAGGTGTGTGTTTAAACACCATTCCTGAATCGGCATGGTTTTCTGATTTAGACTTTGGTAGTAGTGAGAGGCATTTCCACAACAATAATAAAATGTAGGAAGAACTTGTTGACTTTATAATTACAGAATTCCTGTTATCTATCTATCTATCTATCTATCTATCTATCTATCTACCTACCTACCTACCTACCTATCTATCTATCTATCCATCTGTATACTATACGGATTATATCGTCAAAATTGTGGTTATTCTCTAAACCATAAATACTCAAAACATCATGTTGATGGTATGAATGCCAGATGCTCTGGCTGCAAACCACAGGTTGTCAGTAGAGCTGATGGAGAACCTGCATGGGTATCAGGTTAAACGCACTGCTTATAATGAGAAGAGGGTAGGAGGACAGCCCACACACCCTGTGCACAACAAGCAAATTAAAGATGCAGTCTGCCATGGTATATTGTCAGGGTAGTCCAAAGGAGCCAAATCTGTGACATCACTTTCTTTTCATGTAGTTCATGTAATTCATGACTACTTTTTGCTCCATAATTTATATGATCTCTTTGTGTGTTTTCAGATCATAATGGGTCGAACTTGAAGTCCATATTCAGTTTTAATTTTTGGAAAAAAAAAAAATAAGCACAGGTATCTCTTTCTGGAATTTATTCTGGCATGATCTAGAAGCTCCTGTGATCTTTTTTTATTTTAGCATTCCTGACACTACTCATGTACACTTTTTCTAAAATAAAACCTGTTCTTTGAGTTGCCAGCAACAATAGAGAGCACCCCCTGCATCTCCGAGTGCTGGAGGTCATATGGGCTGGCACAGCGTGGATCAGATAGTGTGAAAACTTAGCTGGGGATTATCAGTAGAACTGCAGAAGGTATTTGAAGTGGAGGTAACATTTGCAAGAGATATGACAGCCAAGTCACCTAGAAAATTGCTGTAGAAAAGCAAATTTTACCTTATGTAACCTCCATTATGCCAAACAAGGAATCTTACTTAGGACCAGATCCTTCTCCCTTTGAAGTAAGTGGAAAACTTTCCATTTGCTTCATTGTGGAGGATCAGACCCACAGGGAGTCTAGTTTGTCTCTGTAAACAGGATAAAGAAGCAAAAGAAACATCCGAGGCAACTTGTAAGAATTTCCTGGCAGTGTAGGTACCAATAATTAACAAGTAAAAAGAACCCTAATACTTCATACAAAAACATTTTAATCCACATTTGCTTTCCTCTGTCTGTACTTACTTCTCATGCACTGGAAAGAGAATTGTGAAATGTTTGGCAAACAGAAAGGACTTTGGTCTCAATTCCGTGTTCTGTCCCTGTGCGCTTTCTGCTTTGTAAACTTTGTATGTTCTAGAAGCACCCCTGGACTCAGCTAAAATGTGTTGTCAAAGCAGATCCTAAACCTGACAGCTCTTACTGACTTTGTTGGAGCTTAATAAAGAAACACTATACTGTAGAGCAACTCATAACTTTGTACATCGTGCAAGAGAAATACCTGGGACAGGATTATGTTCCATTGCATCCAAGGGTAGAAGATTAGATGTATTCAGGCGGACAGGTTCTGGTAGTTGTTTCCTTTATAACAACATATTAATGCCCTCCATTTAAAAGAATATATTTCTCTGTAGTTTCTGTGGCAAAATGCAATCTCAATAATTTCTCTCACTGACACAGAAACTGCTTGTAAGAGTTTGACTAACACAGGCTGTGAAATTCAGAAAGGAGACTTTTGTCCTTAGCTATCATAAGAAGCAATTTAAGTTGGGTATGACATCTCCATGTCGTCTTTTTTTGGTCTGAGGAAAGTGAATAGAAAACAAGAAAACATCACTGTCAATAGTAACAAATTTCAAATTCAATATATGTTTGTCCAGAAGTTTCTTGCCTATTGTTAACAGCTCCCATCTTCATTTCTCAAAGTCTTTACCTTGTCTGACATGATATTCTCAGTAGTTAATAAGGGAAGTGTGATCTGGATAAATTGTGTTGCGGTGGTGCATGGCTTGTTCACAAAAAAAACCATGTTGAAAGAGTCATTATTATTGGTTTGCTGCAAAAATAAGAAGTTGAAGGACATTTCCACTGGATCCTATGGAAGTCTACTTTGAACTTTACTGTACTCAATATTTTTACAAATGACTTATGACCGGAGAGAACATGCAAAAACTATCTAGGATTTCAGGCTATGAGAATTATGTATCATTTGGAGGTTGGCTTTGCAATTTTCAATTTTCTTGTATCCGTTTGTTTCTAACACACTGTGGCAGCGTCTGTGCCGGTGATTCTCATGGAGCTGCACTTCTTATTGGCAGCCTCAGTAGAGAATCCAGAAGCTGAATGGGTTGTCATGACTGAACTGACAGATCCACAGATAAACTGATCATTGACAGATCTTCTAGTAGTTGTAGATCATCTAGTCCCTCCCAAATGGTCTTGAAAAGTGTTGGTTCAAAAGTGTCAAGAAATTTGCTTTAGTTTTCTCCACTATTTAGCCTCCATGTAGTATCCATCTAGTAGCATTAGAAGTATTACAAATGGAACAGATTTATTTCAAGAGTAAGAAAAGCAGACTTAAAAGCACAATTATGCCTCTTCCAAGACCTAAGTGCAGAATGATCTCAGTTTTGGGGCTTATCCCATGGCAAACAATTACACTTGTTTTCTACATGAACTTGCTTTTGTTTTTGTTAACTACAAAAAATAAATATATTGTAGGAGGACTCTGAACTCTTAAGAGACCGAAATGCTTACTTAAGCCTTTCTGTGGAGGTCTGTATTTTTCCAGCATTTTATTTAATTACTTGATAGCAGCCCAGGAAACATGAAGCTGCTCTGCCTTCATGCTGTGACATCACTCACACTGGCCGCATTAAAAACTGTTTGTCTTGAGACTTGGTTTGCCCATGTGTTCGTTAAATATTAGATACGGCCAGTGGAATGGATCACATTATTTCTGGACATGCAGTTTTTGTTTATAACATCTCTTTTCCCTGTCTTGTTTTTAGTCATCATGCGTCTGAAACTAGTGCAGTTCCCCTGTCTCTGCCGAGAAATTGCAAGATGACAAAGTTTTTTTTACAGTATAGTTTTGCTGATATGAAATGTGTCACTGGTGTTCACCACTCAACAGCAAAGGCCTTTTCCTTCTGCGTGTAGGCAAGGAGATTACCATAATGTAAGATGCAAAGTTATACGCTTATATAAACTCCCTCATGTTAGCTATGTAAACCAAATCCTGGCATCTGTACCTGTGTGAACTCTCCCTTCACCACTGCAATATCATCATTGGTAATTATTAGATAAAATGTAAAAGGATCCAGGAGCCTGGCTCTTCCAGGAGTGGATTTTCATTTGAGAAAGAGCTAGGGTGTAATGATTAAAACACAGAAAAGAGGAAGAAAATACCATGATCATCTTTACTCCAGACTTGTATGACCGGGGAGTAGAATTTTAAATGTTGACCACCTGAGGTTTCACACTTATCTGGTTAGTGTAAAAATGAAGGAAGGATGTGGTAGAAACCTTCCACTCATATCTGCAGAATGAGGACCAACTGCTCTCCATGATCATTGTGGGAGAGGGGACAGGAAGGAATCACCTTAATTTGCAGCAGAGATTATTTAGGCAGGCAGTAAAGAAGAGCTTTCAAAATATCAAGATGGAAACAGCTACTGAGGGTTGCTATCAAGTCTCCCTCATCGGAGACTTTCAAGAACTAGTTCAACAAGCATTCACTAGTGAATGGCTCAGGTATGCTTGATCATACCTTTATGCGAGAACTCAGACACTTATGGTCTTTTCCAGCCCTCATCTAGGATTCTAGAGCTATTTAAAGCTCTGGAAAGCTTTTCTGACTTTTCTCACTGCTGTATTTGAATCCCTGCTTAGGCAAAGACTTGCTAATATCTGTGCCTGTGCGAATGACGTGATGCATCCACCCTCTTGTCTCCTGGGATGTGAGTCACTCATCAAATGCGTTTCATCAAAACTGTTTCACCTTCTGCCCCATGAAGTCATTGATGGCACAAAAGGATTCTATTCCCTTGTGACTAGTGGGAAGAAAAACGCCAAATCATAGTTTATAACATTTATGCCAGTAATGTACACAATATTGTGTTTTCCTTTTCTGATGGGCAGAGTGTTTATTCTTCTACCAGCTGTATCTATTTAGCATGTTATTCATATATTTGTTTTCACTGTGGATATATTTAACAGTTTTCAATAGGGAGGATGCGCTCTTTAAAAAGCTTTTCTCTCTTTTTCTGAAGTGAGTCTATATTTAGAGTTAACTGAACCTGATAACATCACCTAGTGCTGAGTACTGTAGCTGAATCTTAGATTTATACCACAGATGGAACTGATTCGGAAATGATTTTGCAAATATTGTGAAACTCATACAGTCCTTATTATCTCACAATATCTACCTCTGAACCTAGAAAAGCTGAAAGAAAGGTAGTGAATACACATTCCAGAAGAAAATAACCCAAAATGTTGATTGTACTGTATATTTAAAGGGACAGAAATTACCTGAGGATGTATTTCTTGAGTGTATTATGTCAGAGTGCACCAGGGACTAAAGTTCTAAGGGTTATTTTGGTTTTCAAAACCCGTTACAGAGTCAGACAGCCTTCTGTAACCAGTGGAGCCATTGACTAGCTTAAAGAGTCTTGAACTCTGTCTGTGATGTATGTGTTTAGATGTACTTGGATATTTGGTTTGCATCATTTCCCTGTGACTTATTACAGTTCTCCTATACAATACTTGCAGCTAAATCAAAATGGAGACAGTAGTCATTCCCCTGAATCTCAGCTTCTGAGTGTGCATACACAACTCACATCTGCACATCCAGGGTTGAACGCAGATAAAAAACTGAACAAGGAGGAGTTAGTACTATAGAATAATCTTCCTATAAGGTTTGACTTCTTTTTTTTAAAAAAAAATAATATTCTCACTTATTTTAAGCTGAATGGGTAAAAGAGCGGGGGAGTGGAAATTATTTTCACATCCTGAACACTGCTGTCTGTTCTAGTAACAAAAACACAGAAAGCTGAAAACCTAAAAGTAAAGGCTGAAATGCTAAGTATGGCAGAACCGCTCATGTCTCAAAACCTCAGGAAATCTGAGATTCAAGATCTGATGCTGAAGTTCTGGTTAAGGCAGTCTTTACATGAAAGAGATCAGTTCAGTTCTGTGCAGGCATATAGGTAGGAAATGTCATTCTCTATATTTGGGGGTGGATTTCTGTTCCAATTACAAAGCCTCTTCACAATTTGTAGATATTTTGAGGTCCAGAGTTTTTAGAAGGACCCACACATGGAACTGCAGCAAAAGTTATAGAAATCTTTTCCCAGAGTGGTTTGGGTTTCACTACCATGGTTGGACAGTGCTTCCCTTTTTTAGGCAGGCTTAGGGAGGCTTGGACAGGATCATACACAAAATGTACAGGTAGGCTGAGAAAGCACAAGCAGGTAGCAAGTCTAGAAAGCTAGCGAATGTCTAGAACTCACCACATTCTCCATGACTCCTGTCCTGTTGGCAAGCTCACATTCCTCTGCATGCCCATTGCAAAAGCAGCTTCCCCGAATGATCAGGTCATAAATAGCATAGTGAGCAAATCTCTGAGGTTTTTCTACCAATCCTGAACCATGGCATGGACATTCCTGTCTTTTTAACAAAAGGAGGCGGAGGTTGGTGAGTTTCAGGAGATCTTGAGCCTCAGGACTATAGGGGTCTTCAATCTTATTAGCCGGACTTAAGGCACGATAAATCACCTGAAAGACAGAAGATACACATCCAAGAATATTTATAGGACTCTGCATACACAACAAACATCCCAAGGCAATGTTCAGGAAAAAGCAATAGTTCTTATTTAGAAAACTCTGAAGAAAGCAGCTGTGGGACTGTGACTGTTCCCAGAATATCACAGCTGAGTTTCCACCTGTCTGCAGCATTTTCTGTTTGGCTCTGTTCCTTTTCCTTTTAATTCCCTTCTCTTGCACTGTCAGCTACTTACAAAGCTGCAAACATCCCTGTTTGGTGAGACTGAGGTGCCCACATTTCCTCGTTTGATAGAGCTATGGGCAAATTGCCCGGGTTGTGCAATGCAGGTGCCTACATTCCCCTGACCAATGAAGCCATGAAAAATAGCCCATGCCTTACCACCCCAATGTCTACATTCCCCCAGTCAGTGGAACCATAAGCAAATGGCTCATTCTGTTTTGTGCAGGTGCCCAGCATTCCCTCCTTCTCCCTCTTTCTTCCCAGTCCCCTGTGGACCACACAGAGGTGGAGTGTTTTCTCAGAGTCCTGAGCACCTGGTTGTGTATAGGTGCCCACATCTTCCTCCCACGTCGTCAACTAATCTAAGACCAAGGCACTGAACTGGATGGAATTGTTCTGCAGAGCCGGCTAAGCTCAGAGATCTCAAAGCGGGGTTAAAAACTAGGCACTGGGATATTAATGGTTTAAAGTCCTTGTGAAACTCTTTTCAATTGGCATAAAACAGAGAAACCAAAGGTAAAGCAGTCTGTTCAGTTACTGGTTTTTATAAGCTCTGTTCTCACACTTAGTTTTCTTGTCAACAGCTTCTCTAGTAGATATGTTTAGTAAAATTAATAAAATTTTAAATGAATAAATTAATAAATAAATAAAAATCTCTCCTTTCAGGTTAGCTCTCCAGAGGATACCTAATAGATCACTGGCTTGAGAACATAAATGCTAGATGTACGTTACTCCAGGATGAGACATCTGAAAAAAGGTAAACAATATGTCATTAACTTCTGCAAGATCTGCACTGGTCCTGCCAGTGACCTGGGCAAGAGGCTTAAAGTCTCTGGGCCCCAGAGATCCCGGTTGTGAACAGCTCTAGATCTCCTCACAGGAGACAGAGAGCAAGGGTGAATAAGGTGAAGAAAAGGAGTTTTTACTGGGCCTCTCTGAAAAAAATGACTAGATAATGGCCAAAGTGTTTCTTTTTATTCTGTGTGTCTCTGGCATTTTACTTCTGCTTGATGAGAATAGTCTTGCATTGTGCTGTGTTAGCTGCAAAGGAAATCTTGTGTATTGTATTGCTCTGCTAGAAACCCATTTTGTATACAGTATGATAAGTTTAAAGAGATGGATTCATGTTTTGAGATCTCCAGTCAATTATCCATCCTCCCCATGTCTTAATTGGCATCCAGATAGCACTGAGTTCTTTAGGCAAAAGAACAGCTGTTGGGTGCTCTTCTCTCAGCATAGGGCCATTTGCTTTCACGAAGCTCTATTGCTTTTTGTTTCTTTGCTTGACAGCTTGGAAAAAGGTTGGATTCCCTGTGGGTTTATTGTTTTGCAAGTGTTCTCATTTCTGGCCTTGCATCTCTTGAGGGGAGTTGCTTTGGCATTTTCCATATCCCCTTAGAAATCTGAACATTATTTGTGAGTAGGGACATCGATAGCTTGGATGTCCCATAGGGATTGTGGCATCCTTTTAAGAAAAAGCAGAATTCCAGTCCAGTTGAGGTACAAGAGTTTGCTTGTATGATTAATTCATGACACATTTCTGTCTGGAATACGCTCAGTGGTGAGACTGGATTTGTTTGTCCTTATCTCTCCCAAGGCAAGACTTGTTAAGTGTTAAAGATCTGATTTGGGTGACATAACACTAGTGAAGTCTTTTGGGAGTGGCATTTTTATGGTCGTCTTGGATTCAACAGCCTCTGAGGAATTAGCCTTCCTTAACTTTATAAAAATCAAAGATACTGAGGATTTACTTAAACAAAGACATTTTGTATCAGCAGAATCAAAGCATATGTTGTGCCAATATAAGCAGGTTTAGGTGAGCTGCATTTTGCACAAAGGTAGCACAAATTTATTTCATGTTTAAATGAGTTTAGCAGCATTAGTTCATATATGTATAAAGCTGGAAAACGGAATTTTCCTCTCTCTTCCCTTCTGGAGGACACATTTGCCTTGAAATATTGGTGGTTAAAATCTTTGAGCACAAGGAAGCATATAATGTAATCATCATCTCTCGGCTCATTTTGATTGAATGTTTCTTCTCACATTAAAGTGCAAGTGCCAGTTGTTAGATCTTCCTTAACATATGTGTTGCCCTACTGTCAAGAGCAATATGTTACAATCCATAAGTTATACCTATTAGTCTACTATGTGTATTGATTCAAATAATGGTAGAGTGGGATGAATTTTTACAACAGATTTGGTATCTCGCCTTACATGCCTGAATTTTTTTTCCATAAATGCATAATTAACCCAAAAAAACCCTCAAACCAAACCACTAAACTTTTTTCTGTATTCAGAATACATTATTATATTTTAAATGAATGTATTTGGTTTTATGGTTCCCTAATAAAAAAATTAAACCTAAATTAGGAGACAGATTGGTGATGGTTGTATATATGGGTTGATAATTTTATATGCTACAGTGAAGAATTTTATTTCTGTAAAAAAGGAAGAGATGTTACTGTGACCAAAATACAGAGTTGGGAATGTGACCATTTGTTCAAAGCCCCTGTGCAATTGTTCAGTATAACATCCAGCAAGTAACTTAAACCTTATGCTGGTCTGGTTTGCCAGTGAATTCAGTAGGAATAGGAGAAGTCTGTTGTATGCCCTGCTTACTTTTTTAAAAAATGCAATATAGGTATTCCAGTACTTTGTGGAATGGGAGAAAGATTAATAAATTTATATCTGTAAAATTGTCTGAGAATCCCTAGAGATAGAGGTTCAATACTTGCAATTTCAATAATAATAGGTAAAAGGAAAGAGTTTGGCTGTCTCACCCGTTTCTGCATAAGTGTTTTAAAGATTAGATAAGAAATAAACCTAGAGTATTTTTGAATTCAGAGACTCACGAGCTGCAAGAAAAGACACTCCATCTTTTCACTGTGGTTTTTTTTCCTTTTTTTTTAGTTAACAAGGTTTGTGTTTCTGAAGCCTATGAAGCAGATTCCTTTTATACAGATAGACATTTGACTTCTGCCTGTTGCAGAAAGGCAGAAACATGATTAATTTTTCATTTCCCAGAGATACTGTGCAAATTTGCAGTTTTCCATTATATTAATGTAAAAGACGTAGAGAGTGTAATGGAAAAGAAGTGTGTTCTTATAATTAAGATGCAAGCTCTGAAAAGAGCTTCCCATGATGTTCACTGTAAAGCTATTTCTCATCTAATTAAATCTCTGTCTGGTGTCAAGCTCCATGGAAGCTCTGTTCTTTTTTTGCTGTAACAGACTGCTCTGAAATCTCCAAGTCATTTTTCTAAACTTCAGTGTGCAGCTTTCATAGAAGTAGCATTTGCACAGCTGCAGAAGAAAATCTGATAGTGATTAAGCCTGCTAAGGGACATCCTAGAAATCTTTCCACTTCCATTGAACTGAGTAGAACTTGAGGGTATTCAGCACCTCTATAGTCTCAACCCTTTGTGGAAATACATCCTAGATCCTGAGTTTCCCTTATAATCAGGAGCTGACACTGGAGGTGAATGCTGAGTAGGACATTAAGGGTTATCTGCATATGTGCTATCAAGAGCATATTTGTCATTCTTATTTTCAAAAGTCAATCAGCTGCTCCTCAAAAAGATGGTCACTCCCCTGTCCTCTCCTGAGCTCTCTAAGAGCAAGGAAGTTTGGAGAAAACTGTAAGTGTGCAAGGCTAAAAAAGGTAGCCACTGTTAGAGGATTGGTTTTGCTGCACACAAGTTGACACAGCTTCACAGCTTGGTGATGTTTTATCGCCAGTCAAGAGATCATCTTCATTCCAGAGACAGTGTCTCAGATTTTTGATTTCTTGCCATGTGTTTTGCTTTTCCGTACCCGATGCGGACAATTCTGTTTTCTTAACCTGATCTTCCAGACAGTATTAGTCAGAAAAGATGTGGACACAACAAAGGTTCCCCCTTGCAAGCTCATTGCCTAAAGTCAAGGAATATGAGTCATAAACGGAGGGCAGTGCCAATGCATGGCCTCCTACAAAAGAAGATCCTTTTGCCGAACAAGAATTTGATATTACAGATCATCCTTAAGCTATGTTGATTATGTTGCACACAATCAGGTTAATGAGATCTGAAATGTCTGTGTGCTTATACTAGGCCCATCAGAAGGAAGCTGCAATAAAAACTCTCATCAGTCCTAAATCCTCTTCATTAAGAGGTTTTAATGTGAGTTGATTTTGTTCTTAAAGGAATAGTAAACAATTGTCTCAGAATTTTTCCTGCACAGTGGCAAATATCCTCTGGTGTATTTGACGACAGTGATACTGAAGACAGTGGCATCTTGAATTAATTTTGTGTTTTCCAAACCAGAAAGAGTCAATGTCCCTTCAATTTGCATTTGCTTTGAGGTTACTCCAGTAATCCGGTCAGTGTGGCGTTAATATTAATATTTAGGCATTGCTGCAAATATGATGGTGGGGAAAGACTGCACAATTAAAGGTAGAGGCAGACAAATGTGAAGAGCCACGCAGACTTTTTGTCTTCCTCACACAAAACATATTCTGTAGGTTCAGGTTATCCACAGATGTAAATCTCTATGTCTGTGTAGAAAGTGAAGGTTTGTAGGGAGAAGCAGTATCTTCTATCAAGCCAGGTAATGTAGTTGGAGTACAAAATCTAGACCATTGGGTACAAAACCTTCAGCTTGGAGTCTGTTTACAAGGGATGGACAAAATTGCTTCCATTCTACATAGCACCACCTTACCTGGGGATGTGAGAACATTTCCATGTTCCCACAAAGCGCAGTGTCCTTCTCCATGACGAGGGATGATACTTGCTCTGAAATGGAAAAGGGCAGCGCAAGGAGTTCTGTGGTGCAGACAGCCTGGCTGGGAACTGGATTGAGAACGAGTAGGCTCATTTCACTCTGTCTGCTGAGTTGTCAAGGCAAGTTCTAATAACCTGTCACCGTCACTGTCAACCAATGTCAACCAAGCTGTATTCTCATGGGAGAGAATCCATTTCTTGTAAGTGGAGCCACTTGCATCTTCAGGTCTTCGCTGAAACCTTACACATGAACAGAATTTTAGCTAAGTGTATAGTCTCACCATGAGAGTGATGTGTGGACAACTGCAGAGCAAACAATTAAGTGTTCTTTTGCCTGGAGTTTGAAAAATCAAATAATGAATATCTAAGATTCATTTTAGACAAGAATTTTTTCACAGTTGAGAGTTGAAAAAAAAGACATGGCTGCAACTCCACTAAGGTTTTATAAAGCAGGGTGAGAAGAAAAATTCATTTGATATCTGCTGCCTTGTATGCTTAGGAAACGGAGAAGCAATGCTCAAAAAACCTCTTGTCTTTCTGGCTGGTTTATAAGGTTCCAAATGTCTCTGAAATGGTTCATTGCAAATAAGGTCAGAGCAGGACACTTGGTGCCCTCCTGAAGTTCATTTGCCAGGGATGGGAATGCTGGACTGGTCTCGTCAGTTCAAATTCCCTTCAGAGACAAATCCTTGAGCCTCTTAATTCTTCCTCCAGGGAAGCCGGGCCTGGCAGTGCTATCTGCTTGTTTACACTGCTGGTGTTAACTGCTTCCTTTCAACTCGCCTCTGCATTCTATCTCCTCTACAGTTCAAGTTAAACGAAATGCTGAACAGACAGCCCTAGTCATAACATTTGGGCACTTACCTCCACTAGTGACTAATCCCTCCTGGAATCTCTTCCGTCTGGAAGTCGAAATAGCCTGAGCATCATGCAACTTTGAGAGGCCAGTCCTGATGACTGTTGGGCAATTCACTGCAGTGCAAGAGCCTGCCCTTGCATCTTACCTACTAGGAATTCAACCTTGTGATGTGCTAAGCATATTTCTTTTCAGTGACCCCACTGCCATATGAGATCAGACCTTTAAGAAGCCACTGAAGCTTCAGTGGTGACCTCTTGAATTATTGATGTTGCTACTTAATGAGGTACGTGTGCGTGCGGGGGATCCTCCTTTGTTTATCAAAAGGTTTGGCATGAATACAGTAAAAGAAAAGCTGAGAAAATACAGCAAAAAATGTAGGTCCTAGAAACAGGATCACATACATTCTACACAGAGCCCTGGCCCAGTTTGGTGTCTGTGTGGAAGTGGTCCCCCTCTGCTGTAACTGTTGCTCAGGGAGTCCCTGTAGATGGAGGAAGGCAGCAGAGGTCTTCAGTGTCAGTGCTGAGGAAAAGGCCTTCCATAGGGTTGGCTGTGGCTTCTGTCTGAAAAACCTGGTGGCTTTTGAAGCAGACAAAACTGCATCCCGCTGCAACACGTCTTGATCTGGCATTCACAGAGCGTCTTTAGAACAGTGATTAAAAGTCTTTTAGCTAGAAAGCAAGTCCAGTCATCTTTGACAAAAAGCACTGCTGGGGACTTCTGTCCCTAAAGAGGTCACCGCAGGATACAAAACGGAGAATGAACAGGTCTTCTGCGCAAGGCACACTTAACATGTTGCCATAGAAACCTGTTACTTAATTCAGGCATACACAATTCTTCCAGCCCCCAGTGAATTCCAGTAATGGGTTTATTATATCACACTTCAATGGTGTCATCTGTCACACAGACACTCGCATAAACGAACCAGCCTTTGATTCAAAACTCCCTTCCACTAACTAGGCCCAATAGGGGAAGGGTCTCTTTTTGGGTCCAGTGGTTATGAGCAGGTCAGTGTTCTACCCCGCTCTGCATGGTAATGTCTTTCTTTCATGCAAACATCATCTTCAATAGAGGAGAACGTTGGTTTTCATCTCGAGATATTCCAGTTTATTACAAATGTGCTCTTAATTTCTTAGATCCTTGAGTGCACGTGCTGTCAGGATCCAGGTTAAAACATTTTGGTCCCTATTTCCCCCATGTGATGTTTGAACTGTAAGTCACACTAATGTCTGATGCAACCTTGTGGTAATTTCTCCTTTTATTTGGACCAGAGTTTTGATTTACATTAGCTGACCTGAAGGTTCCTTTTAGGCTCCATGACTATATAGTACAGTGTTTTTAAATTAGAAAAACACATGGACAGACAAGTATGTTAAAAATGTCTCAGTTACGGAATCACAGAATCACAGAATGGCAGGTGTTGGAAGGGATCTCTAGAGATCATCTAGACCAATCCCTCTGCCAAAGCAAGTTCACCTACAGTGGGTTGAATAGGATCACATCCAGGCGGGTTTTGAAGATCTCCAGACAAGGAGACTCCACAATGTCTCTGGGCAGCCTGTTCCAGTGCTCTGTCACCCTCAAAGTAAAGATGTTTTTCCTCATGTTCAGATCAAACTTCCTGTGTTCCGGTTTCTGCCTGTTGACCCTTGTCCTGTTGTGGGCACCACTGAAAAGAGCCTGGCCCCATCTTCTTGACACCTGCCCTTTAGATATTGATAAGCATTGATAAGATCCCATCTCAATCTTCTCTTCTCCAGGCTAAACAGACCCAGGTCTCTCAGCCTTTCCTCACAAAAGAGATGCTTCACTCCCCTGGATCATCTTCAGAGCCCTCACCTGGACTCTCTCTTAGTTCCTTGTCTTTCTTGAACTGGGAAGCCCAGAACTGGACACAGCTGATGCATAAGACTCCATGCAAGCAGTGCCTGTAGATGCACTTACAGTAGATGAACAGACCTTAGAAAGGTTAGGTTGGTTTTAGTTCATGATGTTATATTGGAAGTTGGTGTTCTGAAGCTGATGAGCATAGCAGGAACTATTCTGTTAAGAATGTTTTCACTTAAGAGTAGGACAAAGATTAGAAGCATTTGTTTTCCATTTAATATATAATTTCTTATTGTGATAGAAGTCAACAGACAAAGCGTAGGGTGCTTAACAGACCAGCCAGGATTTAAGAAATGCTAGTGGAGAATATTCACTGAAAAGCATTTATAAACATAGAAAGTTAGGTGTTGGTTTTGTGGTGCTTCATATGAAGCAAATGATGTGTAGGCAACTGGCAGTGAATAAATTGTTCTGTCTCCTAGACCAGAAATCATCAACAGAGCAAGTTTATTGCCAGAAGCATTAAAATGAGGAAACATAGGATCTCGGATAGATAGATTTTAGTGCAGAAGTACTCTGGATCTGAACAGGAGTAAGGATTTAGTAAATGCTGGAGTAAAAGAAAACTCCAAAAGATACGTTAGGAAGTCACCTCCTTGCATTTCTGCAGGTTTGTTCCCCAATGCATGACACCTTCTGCCTCAGCTGTGTCTTATCTGAGATGGAATGAAGCCATGTGACCCTGTCAGAGGTGAAAGATACGGGATAATCTACAAGGGATAAGGGATACACCTTAACTTAGTGATACATATTGTCCTGTTGTGACATTGTCACATCACTCACCCAAACGTCTTTTGCTTCGATTCTATTCTCCTAAACGTTTATCTTCTGCCAAGTTTCCCATCGTGGTCCCAGGGAAAGCCTCTTTCAGTGGTCTTGGAGGACCACCCGAGTGTGCTGACTCAGGGAGGTGCATCTCAGTTTATAGAGGCACCTAAATTACTGCAGCTCTACCACCTTCTCCTTTCACACCTACACTCTCAGTTCGGGTAGCCAGTTGACCCCAAATCTTGTTTCATGATGTGTCCAACATGGGTTTTAAACCTAAGTCTTCTTAGTAAACCATCTCTCTTTTTGATTCCTTTTGTTCCCTGTTAAAAAGGAAATTGTGTCTCTTCTCCAAGTGAGTAGGACAATGCCCAAGAAAAACCTGAGTGTCATGCAGTGGAAATGACTTCAACCCCCTCAGTAGAGAAAACCGGTATTTATGTCAGAGCATTAATTAACATTTAAGTTGGAACACTTTGATCATTTCAGAAATGTTATCAGCTTGTGATGTGAGCTCCTCAGCAATCCAAGGCTTAGCCAGGATCAGTAACTGGATATGTCAGAGTGGAGGTGAAAGAGAAGCAGAGAACACTGCACAAAATAGTGGTGGGGATTCAATCAGCTTTCTTCCAAGGAAAGTTGAGAAAAAGTGCTTGAGGGGATGCCCTGGTGACATTTGTGACATCTTAAAAATATGATTTTAAATTGCAGTTCTGAGATGCGTGGGGAAAGCTCCCATGAGGCTTCTAAGTGTAGCAGTGTGTCGCTCAGGCTGACCTGATCAGGTATCACTTTAAATAACTACACTCTGCCTTCCTCCATTGTCATTCACAAAAGAACCTTCTGTGTCATATTGCTGACCTGAAAAGCCTGATGCTTTTGCACCCTTGTCATAGCGGCATTTCGTGGATTGATTAACAGGTCTCTGTAAAGTGTGTCCAGGACTTCAGAATCCTTTTGGGTTACTGTGCTGTGAAACAGTATTTGTCTTGTTCTCTGTTAAGTTGCTGTACAGATTTCTGTGTGCTGTTTTAAGCTTCAGTTCTCTGTCCCGTGGAGGAAGTGACCTCTGTATGTATTCAATTCATGTAACAGTTCATGAAAGTATTTGGGATCTGCAAGGGTGTGACCTGTAAATATATGGCTGTTCTTACTATTACTATTGTTTTCTATCATGTACAACCACAGTGTAGATTGATTAAGCATACACATTTTCATTTCGGTGTACTTGCTGCCCAAGTTGACAGAATCATTTTGACACTTGTGATCACAAAGGCTTGTGTTGGATGAATGTTTTATTATTTGATTTTCTGCCATCCACTTCTCAGATTTGTTGTAGCAGCAACACATGGTCTTAATGATATTCCCCAAGGTTAAGTAAGCACAAAAGCCAACATCGTGCAGGGCAACAGGGGATACTGTACTAGAAAAGGAAGAGTTGTTTTGCATTTAAGGGCAAGGCGTTTGCCTCACTCTGTATTCTCTTCTTTACTCAACCAGAATTGTCCTGTTTTACCGTGAAACACTTCACCTTTCTGTGCTGCTCTTTCCTCATCTGTGAAACAGCAACAGGACCCTGATATGTGTCCTGAAGATCATTAAAAGGATCTTGCAAAGTACTTCCAGGTTTTTTGATTGGAAGACACAGAAGAGTGGAAAATCGTATTACTTGCCTAGATTCTCTATTGACGTGGCAAACTGTAATATCCCTACAGAAGACATTTGGATGTATTTGACTTAAATGTATCATGATAACTGACCAGCAGAATTCCTACTCCAGGAACAAGACAGTTTAGTAGTCAGATGATCTGCTCCAGATTTCTAACATGCAGAGATGTTTCCCATCCTGTTGCACAAAGATGAACTCAGTCTCTCCTGAGAGAAACAATAATGTTGTTTCCCTGTCTCAGGTATAGCACACACTGGTTTCTTTCTTCTCAAGTGCATTCTGAAGCACACTGCTAAACCACTGTGTTTTTGAAACCTATCTGGACCATTTACCTCACACCTGAGCTTGATTTGCAGCAAAGTGTTACTGCCAAACCTGCGTGATCACTTCCAGACAGGGAAACCAAGAGGATTGTGATTTCTCTAAGGAAGAGAGAAGGAAGTGAAAGGACTCTAGCCTCTGTTGTGACTATAGGTATGTCTTATCATCTCCCTTTGTGCCTTTCTGTCTCCTCTATAAAATGAGACCAATGATATTTACTGTCTTTCCTATCTAAACTGTTTCAAGATTGATGAATGAAAAAGGTTATAACTAAGCTAAGTATCTGATTACTAACCAGTCTTTAATGTTCTTGTCAGAGGAATTTATCAAAGCAATTGTACATTTATTTTGAAAGAAAGCCTTCTGCATATGTTTAACAGCACATCAGAATATTCATATCGAGGGAGGGCCTTTTCCCACTGTTGAATAGTGAAATCTGGCTGCTCAGTCTCACTCCCTCCTGTGAACGATTTCGTCTCTGGAGCCTATGGCTCAATACAGTCACAGTGGTCACAGCAAGAAAAGTTACACTAAACTTAGGGGTAGGGTGTATTTAAAAGGCATTCAATCATCTGGAACTTTTCATATGGAGAAGAAACAGAAAGACCATGCAGTTCCTGTCATCCTAAAGTAGGAAAATATTTTGGGTAAATCAGACACATTTGGATAAATGTGTATCTCTCTATGTCTGTTTTGTTGGAATTCTCATTCGGTTATTAGCATCTGCAATATAAAATTAGGCAATTTTAATCCTGTTCTGCGCAATTATCATAAAAGAAATCTGTTAAAGCATTTCCATTCATTTTCATTGATATATAATTTCTCTTCTTCTTCCCCTTTATTTTCTTAACACAAAGCCTTTGGGGATGCGTTACCTTTCTCAGTATCTCTTTGAGCACACACTGATTTTCAGCCAGTCTTCAGCTGTTTGACATTAAGATTAGTCCAAACCTCAGTTATTGCTTACCTCTCCTCTGGTGCAGGGCACTGCATCTGAATACCTGGAAGTGCACATGGAACCCTCCTCAGTGAGATCATCCTGGAGCCCAAAAGTTGCTGTACAGTTGGTAGAGAAATACTTGTAGGGCCTCCAAGTCTGCCCATAGTCCTGGGATCTTTCCAACACCATTGCAGCTGGGCGAGGTGACTTGAACACGGCAATGACATGGGTCAGGTAGAATTCTGTTTCGAAGTCCAGTCTGATCTCTTCCCTGTGTACCCCCTGGGCAGACTGCCACCAGGAGATGGGGTTTGCAAAGAAATCATCTGTCATGTCAGCTGGGAGATGAGAGTTATCAGGCTGGTTGGCATTGCATTTGGTGCAGTGAGGCTGCCCACAGCCGTGGGAGACCTGATGGAGGAGATTCTGGTCTGGGTAGAAGCAGTACAGCTCGGTGCTGTTCTGGCCACATGTGGTGAGAGTGACTGGTGTCCTCCCCGTTGCAAGGTTTCCCACTGGAGGGTTGCAAGAACGGCCATTACAGCGGAAGGCTTGTAGCCTCATGGGATCTGAAAGACAGGCGAAAGAAACACAAGTAGAATTTCTCAAATAGCTCTGAGGCTGTAACACAGGTGACCGTGCAAGTATTTGGAGTCCTCATCTGGGGACTGACATCTCCTTCTAAGGAGACCTACTTCATCTTTTCACACTAAGTTTGGAGGGATTTTTTCAATAAATCTAGTACTTGTTTTTAGTAACTAACTCAGAAACCGAGGTCTTCAGAAGATTCATGCTTATGGCGCTTAACTTTGATTTCTGTTGAAAATACAGTTGTGTCAGTCTATTGACTTATGTTTAACCTCAGAAATCTCATGTTTTCTTCCTTTGACTCTAGTATAGCTCTGCATCTGAGGACTGAATCTATTCAATGCTCTTTTTTTATTGTTATCAGAAAGCAAAGTCAAACTGTACTATACACTATAGACACATTAAGAAAAACGATGATTCCTACCCAACAAATTACAGAAACTAATTACACATACAAGCACATAAAGAAAGCTTGTATTTCTATAGTTAAGTGTTACTGGTATAATTTTTAGGGGTGTTGAGTTTCTACTGCTCCTTTTGAGATCAGGTAGAGTCGTTAATGCTTAGCAGAGCTGCAAAGCAACTCTATCTTTTGTTTAAAGACCTTGACATGGAGGTAGGTGACTATATTCTGTTTGCAAAGTTTGCAAATACTGGCAAATTTCTGGTATCTTCAACGTATCTGTCTACTTATTTCTAAATTAAGAAAAGGTAGGGATAACTCCAAAACTTTAATATTTTTTAGAAATCAGTAGTGTCTTGTGACACTGGAATTAAAGGTCATTCCAAAACCTTGTTACCATAATGGAAAAAACAGTTTTTCTAATGACATACAATGTCCTCTTTGCAATAACAGTGAAGAAGGAGTTAAAGACCTTGCAAGGTCATAAATCTAATCCAAGAGGTCACAAGTCAGATGACTGGATGTAAGTCCTACAGGAAATGACCCTTCCAATGAAACATAGGATGACCTAAACCCTGGGTAATCTAGGAGCAGTTCAAAGGCCATCTATTAGTTCAACTTTCTAGGTCAAATTTTAAAATCCCTACTTGGTATTAGTTTTAAAATCAAGCAAAATTAGTTTTAAAATCAAGTTAGGTCAAAGAAAAGATTCTCTAATTCAGCCTTATAAAAATACTCAAATTGTAGTTGGATGGAACTCATGCACACCTAATAGTCCTCAGATGAAAGAAATGAAAGCTGCCCCTCCTCAGTCCCACCACCACTCCCTGTGCCAGCACAGAGAGGAATTTTCGTGAGAGAAGAGTTGCAGAAGTCAGATGGAGAGGAAAGGAGAGAAGATGTGGGTGTTTGTCTCTGTCAGTTCTGTTCTTTGCTCCCCAACTTCAACTGAGCAGGTGTTTCTTAGCACTACTGGAGATCCTCCACCAAGCCCTCACACCATCCTGACTGCTTGATGACCATTTCAATGTTGAAACAGCTGTCTCAAGAATGTCTTTGCAAGTGGCATTTAGGTTCATGTTCATGTCCAAACTGTTGGTAAAGATTACTGGAAATAAGGAAATCACAGTAATTTCTGTGTTTAAAGTAGATTGGATATTAACTGATTTTGCTTGGTTCTGCAGTAGGGTGTCATCTTTGCCTCCAGACAATGTAAGTGGGACTGGTCTTAAAACTGAGCTTTGAGCAAGCATTAGCTCTGACTAAGAGTCGGATTACTTAGTTTTGATTAAGAATGGGTCAATGTTACAAATGCTATTGGACTATGGATAAATATATCATGTAATTAAAAGGAAGTCCATCTCTATTGATGGATAGCACCACTGAAGCTTTCACGAAGGAAATGGGATGCTGGAGTTCTAAATTTAAGGTGTTCTATAGTGGAAGCTTTGCAGACAAGCATATGAGAAAGTAAAAAAGGAAAATTTTTTTTTAAAAGGAACGGCTGCTTTTTATATTTCCCATAAATGGGCTATTAGTCTTGTATTGGGGTTTTCAACTGTTTTTATCTGAACCTGTAAAAGGAAGAAAAACATAGTTTCTCTCCTCAACAACAGTCACGAGAAGGTTTATCTGCTCTGCCTGCTAATGCAGCACCATCAATAAACAGTTCCTGTCTGAACTGCTGTGTCATTAGGAAAATGGGAGAAGAACAAAGTGCAAATTAGCAGAAGGCAGTTTGAGAGAAGCAGAGAAATTGGAAAACAAAATCTGCAGTCGATTAAAAGCTTTGTGTTTAAAGAAATCAATCGGCAGAACATTGCTTGGCCACAAGGATAGCGCAGCCTGTCCATCACTCACTGATTCTGTGGAAACAACGTGAAATGTTGAATCTGGACAGCGAGGGGGGGGTTGCTGCAGAAGAGAAACAGCAGCCAGGAGAACAAACAACTTACCCCAACTGCCAGGAGGACTCATTGAATAATTCATCAAGTACTAAACAGTTTGATTGTGCACGGACACTGCATGTTATTATGAAGTTGATTAGCTTTTACTCCATGGAGGATGGCTTGGCTCCATAAAAGGTATGATTCGTTTATTTATTTGTTTTCTGGTCCCTCAGAGCTGTGCCACAAAGTGACAGGTCAATGGCACATCCCCGGCACGTGTTATAACAATGGTGTTATCTGACGATTAGCGAATCATATAGTTCAAGGGAGATGATATTATTGATATTTCTGAGACATCGTTTCAAACAGAGATCTCTGACTTCAGATCCTTGTAATGCAACAGAGCTTTGCAGACATTAATTAAAACAGGTTCAATTTTTAAAGGTTTTTTTTCACACTCCATCGGGTACCTGACAGAAGAAAGGTCATATGGCAACTCAGGCAGAGCCTGCTGGTGTGACTGGAAAGATGCCTAATATTTTCTGAGTGATTTGAATTGGAATTTTTATTTCTTTTCCATATACAAATTTATGATTTTGTGTATTCAAATCTTCTACAGTGAGACAGGAGAATGAATTTCACAGTTCTGAGCAACATGTAAGCACTAACACCTTGGGCCTCTTCTGCTGTGTTTTTGATGGAGCAGTTTCAGCATGTACATCACACCTGGATTTCACTTGTTCTATATCTGTTTAACTTTTTTCTTAATAACTGAAAACTTGTAAATGTTCTTTTAAAGCTAACCACCCTAGGGATGTGGTCATACCTAGAACTGTACCCCTTAATGCTGGTTACAACAGAAATGCTATACAACCCTTTGGTTTGTCTGGGGCCAACATGCAATAAGTTCGGCAAGTCTTGGTCTATTTATGAGTAGTCTGATGTATTTCTGCACTAAAATAGCCCTGATAACTGGAGCTAATGATCCAGCCTTCATAAATACCCCAGAGGTGAAGTTCTGAATATGCTATGAAACCAAGTTGCCTCCGTGACAGGAGGCATGGACAGAAGAATAAGATCCCAGGTCTGGGCTCTCTTCCGTTGTGGCCAGTTGCAGTCTGCCTGCCCAATCCTTTCTGGAGCAACGGTGGGCTCCAACACCTACAGCTTCATTTGCAGATGAGCTGAATAACCCTGCTGATAATCAGGTCCTGCAGTTGACTTTTTAGTTCGGTGCTAGAAATGGCCATTTTTGACCACACCACGCCCCCTTTTGGAGGGCTGCCATCGGGAGGAGAGCTGGCCCAGGCACTGCTCCCCTGGGGAGGTATGGGGCTGGCTGGGGCTGAAGCAAGAGCCCAAGCTGTTGTCAGTCCCGTTGACTGTCCCAATATTCAAGAGTTTATTGGAGGGCAAT
>JAHREE010007302.1:849154-883715 GCA_033628505.1 Tringa tobata
AAAAAAAAAAAGGCTTTGATTTAAGGAAGTGCAATCTTGAGTCATTTTCCAATCAAATCAAACAAGGAGGAAGTCAGGCAAAGCCACCAGGAGGACTATGTGTATAAACAAGGAGCTCTTGGATGAACTCAAACAGAAAAAGGAAGCCTGCAGAGGGTGGAAGCGAGGACAGGTAGCCTGGGAGGAATACAGAGAAATTGTCTGAGCAGCCAGGGATCAGGTTAGGAAAGCTAAAGCCCAGACAGAATCAAATCTAGCCAGGGTTATCAAGGGCAACAAGCAAAGCTTCTACAGGCACATTAGTGATAACATAACCACACTTGTTGGACTTGTTGGAGTGAGTCCAGAGGAGAGCCACAAAGATAATTAGACCTCTCCTATGAGGACAGGCTGAGAGTTGGGATTGTTCAGCCTGAAGAAGAGAAAACTCTGGAGAGACCTCATAGCAGCCTTCCAATACCTAAAGGGGCTACAGGAGAGATGGGGAGGGACTCTTTGTCAGGGAGTGGAGCAATAGGACGAGGGTAATGGTTTTAAACTGAGAGAGGGGAGATTTAGATTAGGTATTGGGAAGAAATTCTTTACTGTGAGGGTGGTGAGACACTGGAACAGGTTGCTCAGAGAAGCTGTGGATGCCCCATCCCTGGAGGTGTTCAAGGTCAGGTTTGGGTTTTTGGGGCTTTGAGCAACCTGATCTAGTGGGAGGTGTCCCTGCCCATGGCGGGGGGGGGGAACTAGATGATCTTTAAGGCCCTTTACAACCCAAACCATTCTATGAATCTATGATTCTGTAGCTTACATAAACAAAAGCTGATTTAAGGAGCAAACTTCTGTCATAAAGGATCATATATGCACATTGTTGTGGCTTTGTCTCAGTCTGGCATCTTGCTTATTAAAAATCCAAGCAAAACTAATGTGTAAATGGAGGAGCAACTAGGGGAAAGGAATGGATCCCTCACGGTGGAATGGAACCTGGATTTTCTTCCCAGTTTGACTGTGATTTTTTGTTTGTGGCTGAGAGAAAGCTCAGTTTCCTAATCTAGTAAATGGGAGTTAAGTAAAAGTCTGAGGCAGCTTTTGAGGCAAAACTATTTTGACTTTAAAAAGAAAAGTACCAGGGCACTGCACACCATTTCTTTATTCTGTGTATTAATTACTAAATGCCAGTTAACTAATGCCTGTTAACTACATGAGTTTTGCAGCATTTCTGATGTGGGTGGTGCAGCAGTTTACATAGTAGTCTGCGTTGGACTGGAATCCCTTAGGCAGATGCTGCGCCACAAGGTGAAGTAGAAGCTCTGCCAAAGTCAGAAATACTCTTTTCTCTTGTTCTCATCCAAGACAGAGCCATGACCTGCAGTTGTTTCACAGCAGAACAAACAAAACCTTTTTGTTTTTGTTTACTTAGAGCAGGAATCACATGAATGATTTGGTTATGACAGAACATTTTGTTCTGTTTGTGGCTTGCGAAACAACATGCTTTTTGGAAATCTGTCATTGCAAAGTTCCTAGTGAAAAGGTTCAGTTTGGTTTATATCATCCACACAGACCTGTGCTTTCTCCTGAATAATTGTAAAAGAAAGGAATTTGTCCAGAGCTAACTTTACAAGACTCCAGATAACGGAACTGTTCTTTAAGCTAGGAAAGGCTTTCGCTTCCTTCTTCCTAATTGTGCCTTTTGATGCAACAAGATCTAACTATCTTACAGCTTCTAGTTTATTACAATGTTTTTCCCAGCCTGCTAAAGAATTGGGAGTTCAGCTAGTTACCTGTTCTGTTGCAATTTGATTATTCATTATTTTTCATGAAACAAAAGGTAAAAAGCAAGACAGTAACTCTAGTAACTCTTTCCTGCTCCATTTAACTTGCAGCTTGGAAATTAGCTGGGTTAGAAGGGACTGGCTTCAAATTTGTCCAATTTTTACTTCAGATTAAAGACACAGAGAGGTTAAGTGCCCATGACAACTGATATTACTGTCTCTTTGATCAGCACTTCCATATTTTTTCTCAAAACTTTGTGTCCCTACAGAAACTCTAGTTTCAAGCTATTGTTGAATTCCAGTATTGATGGGAAAGCTCCTCTTAGGCCAAGTTGTCACATACTAGAAGTCCCGCAAAATATAATGGATTTTGTGATAGACAATGATGGATGTGAGTCAAATCTATAGGTGGCTTAGATGGTCAAAACCTATTTTTTGGCATATATCAAGAGTAACTGTTGAATAACACAAAGTTGAGATGTGTTTATTTGTGTACTCCTGGGTGCCTCAAGGACTCTCTTCATTGTTGATAATGAAAAATGAATTTTTTTCTTTGAAAAGAAAAATCATTTCATTTTTAATGCACACTGGAATATCCATTTGTTGAAAAGATGACAAGCACCAATAGATGCTGAATTATCCGCTTCAGGTTAGGATCAACAATATGCATGGGTATTTTAATCACTTTATAGGGAAAATTTTGCAGTTTGGCTTTGGACGTATTGCCAGAAAAGTGCCAGATCCAAATGGTTAACCTCAAGATAAAATTAGAACGGTTTTAAAAATGAAGGATTTCTGGGATTTGTACTGGAAAGTTATTCTGGAACTTATTCAGACTGTTTCTAGTTGGTGATTTATGTTTCCTGCTGAGTAATGTCTCTTAATGGACTTTATTAAAAGCAAAAATGTGTTGAGATCTCTGGCTCTTATTCCGTATGCGAATACACCTTGTTATCTCTATAGCAGCCTTCATGTTCAAAGTTTAGCAGAGTCACAAAGAAACATAAACGTAAGATGGAAAAATATTCCCTCACTTCCCTTGCTTTTGCTTTCAGTTCTGGTTGGTAATGCACTATTTGTCAGAGATGACCGAAGAGCAAACACTAGTAATGTACAGTGGACATCCTCTGGGACTCTTTCCCAGCCATAAGTATGCTCCTCGATTGATCATCACTAATGGCATGGTAGGTATTAGTATTTTGTTTTCTCTTTTTTCTCCTCTTCTGTTTGGTTTTCAAGTGTTTGCTGTATTAAAATATTATTTGTGCTACCTGAACTTACAACACCACAAGGGAGAATCTGGGGTCCAAATTCTGCAGCGTTTCTTCCAATACAGTCACTCTCACCTCAAGTGTGCTGATCTGCAGTGATGGAGGAACAGCCTTCTCCTTATTAGACAACTTCTGTTCTAACCGAGCCTGAGCTTTACATGTTCTTGATCAAAACAGTTCAGTTAGGCTCAGTTTGGAAGATTTAAAAGCCCTCAATAGGCAAACAGATGACTATTGATCAAATGCTCAAATACCTGGACTGCTTTGCTTGGAAGAAAAGCTGGACAAGAGACATGCTGGTTCATTGCCAGTCTTTTGAGACATTCAGTATCTGTCTCTCTGCAGGCCAGTTTTGTGGCTAGAGGACTGCTTTCCTTAAAACTTGCATGACAGTCACGCTGCCAGAAAGACCAGACATCTCTTTTCTAATACTAGAGTGCATGGAATAAAACACCTGAATTGCTCTTCCTGTTTTTCAGTTTTTCTATGTGTGTGACATAGAGAAATGTAGGCTGGTAAAAAGATCTGTTTAAGTCTCTAACTTGCTTATCTGGGTTTTCTTTTGGTTGTTTTCTTAGGTTATTCCCAACTATTCTACCAGAGATGAATATGAAAAGATGTTTGCTTTGGGAGTAACAATGTAAGAAAATACCTCACTATTAAAATATATCAAATCCTTAGCTAAAATGTAATTCATACATCAAGCAGTGGTTGGTTAAAATTTCTAATGCAGATGGATTTCTACTGTGCTGCATAAAGTCCTGATGCTACAAAGCATTAATGCACACTTAAGTGGAATTACTTAGGAGTTTGAGTTATGTTCAGCCACATATATAAGGATGTAGTTGAAATCTGCTAGGAATTAGTATTAGGTTTATATGTGGAACTTGGCTGAATTACAGTCTGAAGCCTTAATCATAACTTACTTATAGGACTGGCTGGTTCCACTTTTCAGTGGTTATTTTGCAATCTACAGAAAACACAAGTTATGAAACATTCCTTTGCACTAAGAGAAAGCTTTGGTGTAAAAAGTTAGCATTTTTTCTATTTTCTTTGATTATTTACCTACTTTTTTACTGCTCATCCAGTTGATGAGCAGGACTATTATTCTGTTGTGTACCATGGAGAGAATAAATTAAAAGCACTGGAGAGCTGAGTGTGTACAGATAAGTAAGCTGGAAGGACGGGGGCATGAATAGAATGTCCATTGCCACTTTCCTGGGAATTTCATAGGAATGTGGACAACCATTTTGGACTAACAACTTCAAAAGTGACTATGTGACTTAGAAGCGTGAGTGCCACTGAAATACAATGGCATAAAGACACCAACAATGTTGAAAGGAGTGTCCTTGTGTCCAAATCACTATGTTAAAAGCCAGAACAATTTTGCACTCAGTTTTCATGTATTTTTTAACTCAATTTTAAGAGCTAAACGGTCCTCTGAAAATACATTGGTGCAGTTGATAATAGCAGATCTTTAACAATGAATCAAAGCAGAGACTTTTTTTTTTTGTTATACTGGAAACATAAGTAGATATGTACAGAATTCATTCCTGCCTGAGTAACGTGGTATAATTGTGTTCGTTGCTATTGCTAGGTATGGCCAGATGACTGCAGGGAGCTACTGCTACATTGGGCCTCAGGGAATAGTCCATGGGACAGTGGTAAGAAACTGGGGAGAGGTCTGTGTGCCTATACCTTTTGGAGGAGGGTATCTCCCACAGTGACTGGTGTGGATTGGATTGCTGTGAGAGGATGTTCTGGCTACCAAAGAAATTCTCATTGCTCACTCCTTAAAAAATTAGAGTTTTTCCACTCAGCTAGTCCATGGCATCTTATTCAGAACACAGACCTGAAGGAACGTGCAATCAAGGTCTCAATCTGAGCTCATATCTAGCTACAATAAGTGAACTATGAATTGCTCAAATGTGTTAGATTAGATAAAAACATTTTCTTAGCTTGTTTTCTTAGCTGCTTAGCTCAGCTGTCTTTTGCAGGCATTCTGAATAAGTCTCTATACTCCAAGAGCAGCATGTTGGGAACCACTGATTATTCCATTCTATTTCATGGTGAGAGAAATAAACTTAATCGTGGTTTCATAACATCACTTTGTAACATGTTCCCTTCTTAAAAGATTAAAACAGTTTCATGGTCCCAATGACTACTGAGTCTCAGACTCTGTTTGCAAAAGGGATGGAAGATCTTTAAATTTTAGGGACTCTAAGAAAAATAGCTCCTGATAATTGCTGTATTGCGTTGTGTGCAGCTGACAGTGCTCAATGCAGGCCGTCGCTACTTGAAGGCAGAAGACCTCTCTGGAAAGGTGTTTGTTACTTCTGGTCTCGGAGGGATGAGTGGGGCTCAAGCCAAGGCTGCGGTCATTGCTGGCTGCGTGGGGATCATTGCAGAGGTGAGAACAATGCTCCTTTCTTTTTGTCATTTCTCCTTCATGTGCTGAATTGGAACCCTCTTTCTCTTGATCTGGCATGTTCCTCAAGTAATTCTGACAGACCAAACTCAAAATAAGATACTCTTTTCTAAAATCTGTCTGTCCTGTTCATTGCTGAGCATTTTTTCACTGCTATTTCAACTTCTATTTGTTCATTCACTGTAAGGATATGAACTGTATCATCCTATGATTGCTTCACAAATAATGAACAATAATGCTGTCAGATGAGCCTTTCTCAGTGCCTGAGCTACCCTCTTTTCATATGTGAATGGGTGCAACATCCACAGGCAATTCCCATAGGAACTGCACCCTCTTATTGCCAAAAAAGTCGATGTTAAAAAGGTGTTAGTTACATTGCAATTAATCTTCAATGTCTCTGGCACCATTATCAGGTGTAATGGAAAGTACCTGTTAAAAATGTTGGTTGGATTCACTCATCAAGGTTGGGACAAACGAAGTTGCTCAGTGTTGTGATTCTCTGAAGTCAATGGGATTTTGTAAAACAGGGAATTTTAAAGTTGGCTTCAGTATGAAGATGGTGAGGATAATTACAAGCACTTATGAGAATCACAGTTTGTAGACAATGAAGGAAGTTCTTGCTAAGGGAAAATGCTGATGCGGGAGAAGTTCTGTAGTACCATTTTCCCTGTTCCCTGAAGCTCACCCACAGCATATATTCTTTGTAGAGAGTCTTTCATCCTGATGTAATGTTGCTCTGTTCCAAATATATTAAAATAGCCCAGCTATTTCCTCCCATAAACAAAGAGAATCTGATAACCATCTGTGATTCAAAGACTGCTAATGTCCAAGCAATCAGTATAGTGTGTGATAGGACCCACTGGATCCACAGATACCCTTAAGTATCATATATAATGCAGAACACCAACATCATAATCTTGGTTAAGTATATGTCCCTGTAAGTTTTGATTGAAATACATTTTCATATAAAAAATATAACATTAAATTCTCCTAATATGTGTGTTTTTTAGCTATTATGCCTATCATAGGGTTCTGTTCTGACAAATCAGATGGAAGGATGGGCTACAAAAACATTCCACAATTTTTAACAGAAAATGTTGCTCTGCAATTCTGTGAAAATGGCAGTGAATATCTTTAATGATACTGACTATCGAGAAACAATAAACATTTCCATGCATTTCTTTCCTCATGACTACCTTTGAATTCAATACACTGGGGAAATATTCTTAGTGGAGCAGATATAGGACCAACCAAAATGCATTGAGCATTTTTGACTATCTGCAGTTGATGAGCTCTTGTTACTGCTCCAGAGAAAGAGAGATTTTTTTGAGAAGTCCGGTTGGAGCTGACTGGAGTGGGAGTTCAGCCTTCTCAGCCAAAGTCATTTATAGAGAGAATTAGCTGGCAGACATCTGCTGTGGGCATGTCACTTGCTGCACTGAAAAGGGTAAGAATATTGCAGTCTGACCGATGGTAATTATAATTAAACTTCAAAACATAATGAGTCAGACTGCCCCCGTGGCATGCAGTAAATGTGTCCTGCTCTGGCTAGTTCAGGTCTTATTCATGGAAGGTTAGCATTTCATCTGTTTTACAATGATGGTGCAAAAGTGTTTTTGATAGCAAATGAGTTTTGCATGTAACTGAGATCTCATCGATTACTCCCTGCAGATGAAACAAATTTAATGGATTTATTATTGAATAAATTGTCTGTATTCAGGCTTCTACTCTGTCATCATGATCTTTCAAATGCTAAAATACAAAAGAAAGATTCCAGTGAATGCGATTCACAGCAGTCCTTTGTCCTTTTCATCTCTACAACTACAGATGATTTTGTTCAGGAGACTGAAAATTGCCTGGTTTTTATCTCCTGTGAGATGATCCTTGTCGGAAATGAGTCTCGGGAGCACATGTGGACAGCTATATATATGTACATATTATTTATTTAAGGAACTATTTATGCAAATGACATTGATGAATTGTGCAAGAGATGTCATTTTGTCAGCCAGAGCTTCCGAAGCTCAGACAGAAGGGATTAATGGTGCAAGTCTTTTACCTCTTCTGTTTGACACGAAGCAGATTGTAATTTTATGAAATAATTGTGTGGAGGGCCAGACTATCTCCTCTGAGCTGCACTAAGCTCTCTAGGGTTACACCGAAGGTGACATTAGCTCATCATATTTGTGAATTTTTTTAAACTATTGAAATGCTGATCAAAAAATGCGCATATTTTTGAAAGTGTGGTTCAAAAGAAGCTAGTTTTCTTGAGTATGCTAGTAAGTCTGTGAAAGACTGTCAGAGAGGGCTGAAATAAAATATGTAGGATGTAGTATAGATATAAATAGATCTGATCTGTGTTACGCTGAGCTTTAAATGAACCCAATTCCTGTAATTCATACAGACCATTTAATATTTTTCCTCCTGTGCTGATTTAAATAACTCCCAAAGAAGCTGTCCCCCAGGGCACCTGGCTTTATTGAATAATTCCATTGGCAGTGACACTGATATTATCATAATCTGGGGTTTTGGAAGGATAGTCTTTATTACTGATGTAGGAAATGATGGAAGATTTCTCATACTAAGAATAATTAGGAAAGAAAAGGCTTCCTGGTGTTCAAGCCGCTCCTGAATACAGAACTTATTTAATTTACATATAAATACTTTGTTAATGGGAAATAATAGAATGAAAATGATGGGGATGGATTATAAAGAAGTAAAAATGCTTTAATGGAATACTAGAAGATACTCATGTTGTGTTCTTATACACATCACTGTGGGTGTTTAAATCCCTTGCTACCACAGAAAATTGGCTCGAATTAGTTTTGCCAATTGCTTTATGCTGCTGATAGCTCATTATGAAAGTATTAACGATGTGCAAGTTTATACACTGAGCCGTTAATATGGAACCTGTGCCAAAGCCTCCACAGTTTGTTTCTCTGGTTATATTTTTATCCAGCTGCCTCCTACGCATATACACACTGACACACACAGAAGTTGAGCCCAGAGGAGAGTACAGATTTGGGATTGAGCTTGTTTGGAGCTTCAAAGTTCAAACAAGAAGGAATTAAAGGCGTAGTTTTGTTTTGATCCATTCCATTTTTCAGAGGTATTAGCCAGCTGGGACAAGAAAATGCTCTCCTCTTTTCTTTTCCATATTTGGTTGAGATTTCCAGCCAGCAGTCAAAGAACAAAGTGAGGGTCAATTTTATTCAGCAAACCATTGCATCGTCCTGGGCAGTCTGGCAGAAATGTCTATCTCTGAGCTGACCAAAGAAAATATTTCCTTAATTAAATAGAAATTTTATTTTCACTAAAAATAGTCAGATCTGAAAAATAAATTGGAAAAAAATTTGCTTTCATTTTTTTCAGTGTAATCATGAAAAGAAACATTAAGAATAATTAAATTTGGTGTAAAAATATTACCTCTTGCACAATTTCAATGATAATTTTTGGTTTATAAAATATTTTGGGAAGTGATATATCAAAAAGTTGTTTGGTGTTGGTTTTTTTTGCTTCAGGCCTGGAGTAAAAGAGAAGATAAAGTGGAAAAAAAAATTAGAGGTGAAAAATAAGTATTTGAGCAATCACTCCATATTCTTAAATTCAAGGTGGGACTATTCCATTTACCATTTGCTACTCTTTCTGGCAGGCAAATTGAAAAACTAAAGGTAAAAGTGACAGGACAAGGGAAACAGGTGTTTCACGATCTCTGCTATTTCTCTTAGGTTGATGAAGCAGCACTTTTGAAACGTCACAAGCAGGGGTGGCTGATGGAAATCTCTAACAACCTGGACCATTGCATTGCTCGCCTTAGGTATGTCTTGTAACATAATTCAGTGGGTTTATCTCTGCTGCTTCCTAATCCTTGCTTTACACCTTTCTGCATTGTGCCATTTTAATGTGTGTGTAGAAGGGGTTGAGGGACAACTCTTCTTATTCCAGGTCTGCTTTTCAATGTGAATCCATCTTTCCAAACAGCAGCAGTCATTATTAGTGACTACCAATGCATTCTGCAAGCCACTACCAATGCTTCAAATCATTTATATATGTTAAATGTGTCTTTATTCAGTTTCATGAATATGCATAGAGCAATTATAAATAATGTTACACTTGAAGCATCACTCAAGCTTTCTGGAATCAGAGATTAACAGTTACAGAAATGTTGAAAGATCTGTTGCCTAGATGAGCGTTGGAAACTATAGAAAGGCTTTTTTGCTGGATTTGACTCTGTATGAGATTTGTACATTGCAAGATGGAATTACATGAGGTGCATTTCTTCAACTGTTCTTTTTAATCTATTCTAGAGATGCAAGAAAGAATAAAATTGCCCTTAGTTTGGGTTACCATGGGAATGTGGTAGATCTATGGTAAGTAGGATATATCGATAATGGATATATTAATGCTCTTGCTTGTTAGTCAACTGGAATTAGTTCCCAAACTTGGAAGAGAAGAGGCATTGAGCCTAGTGCTGAGTACATTACTCCAAATGCTCATGAAAAACTGTATTGTCAAAAGAGGTGTTTTCATCTTGCAGTTCCAGTTCCCAGTTGCTTCCCACGTACCTTCTCCTTTTCTTATGGTACAATGAATTTCTTAGGGAAATAAATCCGTAAGATTCTTCCTGGGATGAAGAAATAATGTATCCCTTTCCTTCTAACCTCTTGCTAATTGGATAGCAAGAAAATGTGTTTGACTTCAGTGAAGAATAGAAGTATTGAGGTATTGATTGAATAAAAATAATCAGATGATGGATAGAAATTCTGGCAGTCTTTAGGCTTTATCCAATGGTAAATCTTGCTGTCACATGAGGGCTGAGACTGACCAATAAGACAAGTATGTCATACTGGTATCTGACTTATTATCAGCATTCCTGCTTAGGTAAATGTGAAGCATAAAAGTTGCATCTAAATCTTCATCATCTTCCTTTCCTACCTTCTGACCACTAAAACAAGGGCTTAGCCTGCCAAGGGCATACCTTTATAAACCACCTCTTGGGATGGAAAAAACTCACCTGAAAGAAGAGTTGGAATGTGAAATGATGGCTTCTGCTCACACACTCCATTTATTGTCTTCCCTAGGGAGAGGTTAGTACATGAGTTGGACACAACAGGAGAGCTGCTAGTTGATCTGGGGTCTGACCAAACTTCGTGTCATAACCCATTCAGCGGGGGATACTATCCGGTACAGCTTGGCTTTGAGGAAGCAAAGCAGCTCCTTTCCACCAATCCAGGAAAGTTCCGGACCCTGGTGCAAGAGAGGTAAATGTTTTGGAGACACATGGTTTTGACCTTTAAGTTTAGTTGCTTTGCAAGTGATCTGATCTTCGTCTTTCTTGCAAAAAGTTCCAGTTTGATATTTCAGTAGAAATCTGGAGTAGAGCTACAGTAGTAATAACTCCCAACTTCGTACTTACACAGCTATCACTCAGAATCTGGAAGACATCACTTACCCACCATTTTAGGAATAGTCTCTAGTGTATAAGATCAGAGGTCTGAACACTAATGATTTATTTCACTTCTATACATTCCTAAATTCCATTAGGTTTTAAAAATCTGGGATGATAAGTATGCTTCCATGTAGTCTCCCTGTTGGTTTAGGCTCACCAAATAGAGCGTAAAAACCCAATGGGTAAGCCAGAAAGTCCATCTAGCCAACCATGCTTCCAGCTGGGGCCAGTAATTGTTCTTTAGGGAAGGATGTAAGGAGGGGACAATCTCTCCCAATCACTGCTCTCAGCTTGCTGCAACTGTAACTAAGTTCTGTTTAGCATCTTGATTTCAGGGAGCTACTTGTTATTTAAAAGTTTGCAAATGAAGTTGGAATTGGATGTTATAAAGAGAGCAATATGGCATAACTTATATATAAATATAGAATTGTGGAACAGAGGTAGCAAGCTGTACTGTTGTTCTCAACTGGCATTTTCAAGACTTTATGGCTCCTACCCTGGTTTTGTTCACCTTGAATATTCCTGCTGAAGACCTTTCTCCACTAAAAGGTAGAATATGGGCATATAATCTATTTGATTTTGGATGAGGGACCTACAAGGAGCTTTCCAGTTCCCCAATTCTGTATCATACTACTCTAAGACAAAGGTAACAGAAAGGTAAATTTCTGGGAGGGACCAATTTCTAACAAGCTAGGTGTGACCTGAAAAAACAAGGCTATTTCATTAGTTGGCACTGATTTAGCTCTCTAGAGTTCCAAGAAGTTACAGCTATGCATGTACATCTCCATAAGCAACTGTGCATTGAGATTAGGACTAGATAATATTAAGTGGAAATGCTGTCACAGAGTAGTCCTTGGGTATGGTCTGCTACTGGAAACAAAAGGAAAATTGCGCTGTTTTGGCCAAGGGAGACGCCAGAACAGCGATGTTCAACCATTTTCAGTTTTTCTGTCTCTGCTCACTTTCTCTGTGAACTTTTTAAACTGTTTTGCAGTTTTGCGTAGGCTGTTTTTTGTTACTACCATCCAACCTTGTAGCTGGCTGCATTTATTTGCTAAAAGATGTGACACCTCTCTTCAAATTAATGAAGTTCCCTCAACGACTATAAACCACTTTAAGATTTGGGGATAACAGGTTCTACAGAGACTGAAACCACTTAATTTAATATCTTATGGATTTATGTCTGAATTTCTCTGGAATCTTTCCATTCCATCTCTCTCCCTCTACTCCCGTGACTTTAATGAGTTCATGAAATTATTCTTTTTGATATCTTATCAATCTCAAGAATAATTTTTTCCTTCTTTATTTCAGTCTGAAGAGACAAGTGGCTGCTATTAACAGACTAGCTGATAAGGGCATGTTTTTTTGGGATTATGGCAATGCTTTTCTCTTGGAAGCTCAAAGGGCTGGTGAGTAGATCCTGGAGTTATGTGGAAACGAGGGCAGTCCTGCATGCATTTCCCAGCTGTATATTTTGGTAGGATAGGGTGTGCCACTGTGTTATTCTCACCCTTTAGTCTCTCTTTCTCTTGTTCTTTGAGACCCCTCACCACTCTGTGGCTGAGGCAGAGCCTTCATGGGAACCCAGGTGCTGTCTGCTTTTACATTTTATAGTTTTTCTTCATCAAGTCACTGACTATTAAAATTCTTTTATAGGTGCTGATGTTGAGAAAAAAGGAGCCAATAAAACAGAATTTCGATACCCTTCCTATGTTCAGCACATCATGGGGTACGTTGGGGAGAGTTGGGAACAAAGCGCTTGGGTGCCTTGTGATTCCCTCTGTTTAGGTGGGAGAGTACCACAGAGTCCACTCAGTGCAAACCTTGAAGTGTGCTATAAAGGATGAAAAGGAGTCAACAGTAGCAGTAGGAAAATTGTTCTCACAGGTGTTATGCCAGAGCTAGTCTTATTTTTCTCTACTCTGCAGTAATGCCCAGTGTGGTATAGGAAGATATCCCACTGGCTGTAAGCATCGTGCCCATGTTTTCTACTGGCTTCCTTGGAGTTACTCCTTGCATTTTCCTGCATACAGGGGACGAGAAGGGCCAGACTTGGAGGGATGTGTTGTGTGTGATTAACATAAGTAAACTCTGGCAGCAGAGTTTTGCTGATATTTTGTCCTAAAAGGAATGGCACGTCTTGATAATTTGGGGTAAAGCTTTATCCTTCTTAGAGTTAAAAGATCTTATGAAAGCAGACACCAGATGTGAGAACAGTAAGCTACAACATTGCCAAATCAAATCTCATTGCTCCTTTACATGAATTGCTGCATTTTCTCTTTTGTTGCATCCATTTTCCTTAAGCAGTTCTACTCAAGAGAATAGCCAAGTCACAGCTTCAAATTGTAAATATATGCAACTTCACTTCTGGGTGCTAAAAACAAAGAGCTTGTCTCTTCAGAGCAGTAGAGCTCAATTCCAACTCATCAGTCTACGTCTACACTGAAGTTAAAAGCATATCTGAAGTAGGATACTCTTCTGCCCATGTCACTGACTGTACCTCCTACCCAAGCTCTGCATCCTGCTTGTAGGAAAAACTGCGCTCAGGAGATCTGTTGTGGGTCTGGGTTTATAACGTCTTTTGCTTTTGATTCATGCTTAACTTGCCTGTACCATGTAAATAAGAGCTTGAACATAGAGTAAGGCACCAACTAGACTAGATCTCTTCTTCTGGAACTCAACTGAAGCGCATCTTACTATTGTGTGTAAACAATGTGGACAGCAAATGAGTCTAGACTCTGGCACTTGTTCACAACCTATGCTTGTCTGATGGTATAGAAGTACTCAGAGCTAGCCTGGGTTAAGACCAGGCTAGCTGGACAAAAAGACCAGGAAGCCTGGACAGTATATTTGATGAAACAACAGAAAAATTACAATTCATTGGATGATGCACTTGTTTGATTGAACTGCCCAACATTTCTATCAGAATTCTGGCCTGACTGTATTTTTATACACCAGTCGATGGCTGCGTGAAATAGCACTGTTTAATTTCTCAATTAGTGGTCCTTGATGCTTCTGTTTAGATTAGTTCATTGAAAATGTTTCAAATTCTTCCGTCTCCAGCTAATGAAAGAAAAGCACTGCTAGCAGCCAGGATAAATAAGGAAAGAATTTCAACTATCTCTTAATGAAACATGTTCTCTTCCCAGGGACATTTTTTCCCTGGGATTTGGGCCATTCCGCTGGGTTTGTACCTCAGGTGACCCACGGGATCTTGCTACCACTGATTCAATTGCCATGTCTGTGCTGGAAGACTCTATACGCCAAGGAGGTAAGACACCATCCCATGCCCCCATCACTGGGGGTGCTTTTGGGGAGAAATGAAGACAGAGACTTATGAAACATGTGTTAGCTTTTGGCTGAAACCATAGAAAGCAGTCTCTTGCCTGTTCCATGTGGGCAGAAAATCTTGCTATTCTCCAAACCCCTTCAAGGAGTATAACCAGTAGGTAAAACGTAAAAACACCATCTAGAGAGGTTATTGATCCCAAAGCAATTGTTGCAATTTTGGCTAAAAGAGCCTTTCTTTTAATTTATTACAGATTTTCCTGCACTCTGTCACCTTGAAAGTTTAAGGCAAACACTACCTTTCATCAACAGGTCTGCAAGAGTTTTTTAAAGGAAGTCAGATTGCTTTGTCCCTGTCTCACAGGGACATGAGGCATGGGAATTTAGGGAGGTTCTTAAGAGGCCATTGAGCAGCTCAGTGGCAGGAAACTCAGGTTTCATGGGTGTGGTGCTCCATCCAGTGTCATTTATTTGTGGTTACAATTTTGAGGTCTGTCTTTTTTGTCATTTGTTAATAAATTGACAGCTGCTTCTACTCACTGGTGGAACCAATCTGGAATATCTGCATGGCTCTGTATGCTACTCGTGAGTCTAGGAATTACACTGTCTTACGCTCTTCTGGACCCCTGAAAGTGGGCTATTACTGTTATTCCCTGCTTATGAATGGGAAGTGAAACAAAGCTAATTTTGTGTCAGCTAATGAGAATCCTGATCTCCCAGGCTGTAGTGGGAGGCTCTACTACTTTCCCTTTCTTTGTCTACTTGTACACTAACTGGGGAGCAGACTCAACGCTTGAGTGTCATTGTCCTCTAGCACTGATGTCCTCAGCTCTTCCATTTCCACAGTGTGGAGCTTTGTGCTTCTCAGAATCAAGGAAGGGATCAGAAGGAAATGGATCACAGATCCGAAGCCTATTTTACAGGGAGGACAGCACACTATTGAAATGTTTGTTGCTTCTTTCATAAAAGAATTCATTGAAATATGGACAGAACTATGAAAATTTTGAATGTCCTCCTCTTTGTTCTGGAACAGTTCACATTGCAAGGCTCTAGGGTGCTATTTCTGAACAAGGTATACCACATTCAGATATGCCTCTCATTTGAAACAAAACTAGTGTTGTCTTCCTGTAACGTAAGGCTGGTGTCCAGCCTCCTCTTCCTCCCAAGAGTTGAATTATTGATAGAGTGGGTCTGTCCCTGCAAGGTCCTTAGTTCTATTTTCCTAAGCTTTCCTTAGGAGTCATCTTCAAGAAAGAGCACTGGTGCATGGAGTGTTTTTAATGCAATGACACAGAAGTGCTCACCATGTTCTATGCATATTGAAACTTTCATGCTTTTAAACCTGGTCCCTCAGCTTAATTGAAGGGAGGGTGAATCCAATACTATAGTGCTAGATCTATCTTCAAAAATTTCCAGTACTTTTTTTTGGCATGTACTGCAATCTCCAGTTGTCTCCTCTCCAGATTGAACTGATGCATGGCCTTTGGATGGTTTGCATTGCAAGAGTAGGAAATAAATCAGTTACTGTGTGTGCTGTATGTGGGTGTTTATATAGATGATAATGTAAAGCTGGGGAGAGAGGTCTCTTTCACAGACAAAAAGCATTATACTCTTGCATGTATATTCATCATTTAAATGAAAAATGACATTTCAAAAAATCCCAACAGGTGAAAACAGGCTTCAGGGCAAGGCTATTATTGGATTTGCTGTTGATTTTGGCAGGACAATGGGGATAGGATTTCAAAGAGAAATGAAAACAGAATTTGGCCAGAAAATAAACAGCCATTCATGGATTCAAGTTCTTGAGTATTCCACTTGCTGTCCACTTCCTGTGGGACCTGGGCTTGGACCAAATTGCAGGGTCTGGATATCCTCACACAGATATACATCTAAAATCTGGACCTACCTTTGAATTTTATAAAAGAATCTGTTATGAAGGCTGAGTGAAAACTCCACAGAGCAGAAGTCTGTTGCATTCCAAGTCTAAACTTTTGACCTGGCCTTGAGTCCAACGTTAACCATTCTTCTCCTTTTGTGGACATGAATTTTTGTGCTTAAACCTCACAAACTGAAACGGTCCTATGCAGTTTTATTACCTGCTTCCACTCCCAAGGAACGTGAGCTTCTAAGTTAGCCTTTGCAGGAGAGACAGCTCTGATGATTGGAGTGTAACTTGGATTTATGACCTCTGTGGTAGTTTGAAGGCTGACCTGATGCATAACAACAATACAGATCTCCCAAGAGCAAGGGGAGCTAAACTCTGTATTGATGAGGGCTATTCCTCTGAATACACAATGCTTTCTAGTATCTTTTAAACACTAAATAAGTACAAGGGGCAATGAAATACAAGAAGCAACACAGTAGCTTACCTGACTTCAAAACATATTCTTGTTGGGGTGGGGATGTGGAGGCAGCAGTTTAGCAAATGAGACATGAGGAGTTACTCCAAAGTTAAGGTCTTTCTAGAAAGAGCTGTAATAATTTTTCAGTTGCAGAAAGTAAGACTAAGTAAAGAGGAGGACTCTTTACTTCCCTAGGAATAATTGATGAAATCCAACTTTGAAGACACCACAGTTAGGACAGAGAATATGACTGTTTATTGGAGCTGGCAGGGAGGGACAGATGTGCTGCATTGAGATATGTCCTTGTAGCCAGTATTCTCATCTGGCCTCTCTTCTGAATAGGTTCTATAGAATTAACAGACAGTAGGATCTTTTCTATAAGTTTGTGCACTGTGAAGTATAAAATACGGTAAGTAGTCTCTGAGATAGCGTATACAGGTGAGAGAAAGGAACTCATTCTCTGTTTGGTATTCTAGAGTAACTCCTGTACACTCTCATTAAATATCTGTAACAACCTAAGTGAGTACTACCCATTACCTTCTAGAAGATGTTTCCTTAAAGCTTATAAATGGCAGCACAATCCTAGGACAGCACCAGCAGATGTTTTATCTTTCACTCCTGCGAAGCTAAGAGTTGACAGGTCTTTTTAGGATCATTAAAAGTCTCTATATGGAAGGCCTGCCTCTGCAGGCATGAGCATATTTTACATTTCCTTTTAACGACATGTTTAACCTGGATTAAATATGAATATCTTGCCTCTTCTCTTTCCTTTTTCTAGTTTTACTATGGTTATCTGCTGACACATTGCCTCGTGGAAAGACAGTAGTCTAAACACTCTTCTCAGTTACCAGGGACAATTTCAAGTTAGCAGTGTGCAGTTTCTCTAGTTTGACTGACTTCCAAACATAACTTATATGTAGATTATAATTTGACTTGAAAATGGGTGAGAGTTGAATGAAAGTGATGGGGAACATGCTATATTGGTGTCTGCAGAAAGGCTTATAACTTGAAGCTCCAATGCATAAGCAAGTCACTGTGTCTCAGCGCATTGCCACGTGCCAGCCCTGGTCACTGACCATATCTCTCAGGAAAAGGCAATGTGATATAGCTTAACCCCCCTGAGAAAAAGCCTGCAGGAAGTAACTTCTTCAGCCACTGTAACCTCATCTGAGCTCACATTCAGCCTGTGTGGAAATGCCTAACTCTAAAAGCCCCTAAAATTGACAGACCATGTTTCTGTCCCATTCCATACCCCATCTCCCTTCTGTCACTCATGGCTATAGATGGTGCCATGCCTTTGGAGGCAGCTGACTGTACTGAGCTCACCATGTATCTGACAGATACATGCCATGTTTCACTTGTCTTTCACTTCACTCTTTGGTTTGGCTGATTGAGATAAAATGGCACATTTATATATATAATTGTGAACAGAAGCTGAAGGATATAAAAAAGAATAAAATATAAAAATATGTAATTCTTTTCTTATATAATAACATATATATCTAAACAAGAGGGATGGACTTACACATAAAGTAGCTACTCCATAACAAGTTTTCCCGTGCCTTTTGTAGTAACGCAAGGCAGCATACCTCACTTTGTAGAATAAGACACCTCAGTTTTGTCTTGGGATAAAAAAAAATTGCATGGGCCATTTAGTACAGAGCAACTGCTGTGCTATAAATCTATATCCCAGCATTGGTGTAACTTATCCACAAGTACATATTGCCAGCTGCTGCTGAGAATTTCTGCTGGCTGACTCAAAGGAGTTATTCACTACCTGATGCGAGACTGGGCTGTAGTACCCACTGTGATGGAGTTTCCTGAAGCTACTAATTTAACATGGGCTCTGAAAGGGATTGGGCATTTAGAAGGCAGCAAGCCAGGTGACCGAAAATGAACAGTACACGTAACCCCCATTTCAAGGTTTAATTTAGTTTGCTAAAGATCTGTATGGAAGTTATCATTCCAGCTGCCTCCTGGGTGACATCTCATACCTTTCTCTAAATATATGGTACCAGTTACTGCATCAGCTGCACAGAAGATTCTATATAGCATTTCCTATATGCGTGCTTGTATCTGAGAGTAGAATTTGACTTCCTAGTGCTGTCAGATGAATTGAATTAAATTCAGGGCATATTGCATTCATTTTCAAAACTTCTTTTCTTTTCTTGCTTTCTCTTGCAAGTGAGCACATCTGTGAAGCAGCAGTACCATGACAACATCCGCTGGATTCGGGAAGCTGGCAGACACAGCTTGGTAAGTGCACAACCTCAGCACATGTGGCTGCTCCTGGTCCAGAATGCAGTTTTGGAATGCTGCAGTGAAAAGCAGGAATGGGTGTGAATGAAAACACTGACTCCCAGGGCTGAGAACTTAAACATCTCTCCACAGCAGGGCTTTAGGGTGAGCTGAAGGAATTCTTACCCTTCTCTTCCTCATTTGAAAGTGTTCAAATAATCCAGTAATATCTAGTCTTATACCTGGAGCGAATCAAGCCAATGATTCACCCTCCACCTCACGTGTAACTACCTTTCTTTGAGAGCACTATTCAAAATGTCCTTCTTGGCATTGCTTTGGCCCAACCTCTCCATGTCTGCAGTTCTCAGGACCCTTTTTAAAACAGGTGATGAGGCCAAAGGACTGCTGCCCTTTTGGGCTGTGGGAAGCAGGATGCCAGTGAAGCATCCTTTGTGTCTCTTTTAGGGCAGGCTCTCGCTGTGACGATAACAGGGAACACTGTAGGGCTCACATGTGGTCTCCTCATCTGGAAGCCAGACTGGTCTGTGGGGTAAAAGATGGAGGGGAGCATGGCTGTGCAGCACAGATGTTCTCTGCCGTTGTTTGCCATTCCATATTTCTCTTCCTTTCCAGCCCACAACCACCAGTTCCAAATCTCTGCTTCTCTGCTGTTGATAAGGGATTTGTTGATAGGGGGATTATAGACTAGCAATCAGGTTGATTTAAAAAGTGGGATTTATTGGACAGTAGCAGCTGAATACAGAAATACATCTCACTGATTGTGTGAGTGGAGATAAAACTCAGTTCAAAGAGGGACTTTAATTTCTTTTTTTTCTGGAAGCTGGATGTTGTCGAAGAAATAATCTGCACTTTCTCCTACAGAAGGGGTCAATCCTGTGACTCCGTTTATCTGGGGCCTGAAGATAAGCCAGTTGCACAAGAACCTTATCACTGTGGCATTTTTATTTTCCAGGTTGTTGGCTCTCAAGCTAGAATCTTATATTCTGATCAGAGAGGTCGTGTGTCTATAGCGGTGGCTATTAATCGAGCGATTTCCGAAGGCAGGATTAAGGTTTGTCTTTTTTATCTTGAAATGGTCCAGTAAATGTGTTTAGTATCTGAGCCTGGGGTGGCAGGTGGGAAAGGAGAAAAAGCTTCAGCCAGTGAGAGCAGAAGTGCCTGCTGTTTACATGGGACCAGTATTCTTTTAGCATGTGTTAGAGCTCAGTCTTCTTCTCTGCCTGTTACTACTGTTGCACTACATCATAGGAAGAGAGACAGGTTTAGGAACTCTCTGAAATATGCTACCTTTTATTTCACGTTGAGAATCTGCCTTATTTTCTATTTGGGCATCTACAAGCACAACAATCCTGCTGTGATTTGCTAGAAACACAAGTCAGGGAGTGTAACTCCTTAGCAGTGTGCCCCAAACCTTATATCTACAGGAGACTGTGCCACTGCCCAGTGCTCTGTCCCTCACCTTCAGCCATATAAGACTATAGCCAGCCCTGCAATCAATTTTCATTTGCATTGCACATGTGAATGCAGAAAATCATTAGGCTTGATGCTGCCACTGTAGTGTGTAATAAGTAATTTCTTAATCATCTGAATAAAATCCCACTGATCATATGTGGTGGTGGTAAAAGTACATACTATGGGCAAGATTGTGTAAGGATTTTCTAAATTCTTCATGAGTATTGCAGGGGACAATGAGTATTAAATGTGACATCCCGGGGGATCAAAATCCTGAGGGCAGCACTCAGTAATTACACCATTACTTCCTGTGTGTACTGCAGCATCAGACCAAGACGTGTTCACTCGTTCATATCCACCTCTTTTATAGTTGAATTAAAATTACCCTTTTTAAAGGGGAAAACTCAAGTAAAACTTAGAATGGATTCTAGCTAGAAAAGGTCTGATTTTTGTTACTTAAAAAATGTTTGTTAAAATATTTCAAATGCTGGTGACCTTCTCAGGATTTAAAATGAACGTCATTGCAAGCTAGTCTTAAAAAATAAACCTGACTAGACAGAGCACTCCCTTGGAGCTATGGCTGACAAGGTCACACTCCCAGGCCCTTTAGATTTTGTTGCGTCCTTTTTTTTCATTTCTGCAAATATCCATTCCCCTCTTGCAAGCTGGGTGCTCCTGTCTATTTTCAAGGACTTTCTAATTCGCTGCCAGCGTAAACCAGAGGCAGCTAATTCCAGACCACACCATGTCGAGAGTGAATTACTCTCATACAAACCCTGTGCATGGCAAATGATAATGAAGACCTGCAAGCTGCTCTAGATTCATACTGTCAGTTAAATTCCAGACCAAGAATGGACTTGTTTGAGCTGTATGAACTCACTGATTTTCATTGGTAACTTATTTTTAGTCTTGAAGTCTTCCAAAAGAATGAACCAGTGTAAAATTTCTTATTGTTAGTTTTCCTTTCCAACAGCAAACAAGATGCTTTTTAAATGAAGATTTTTGCATACCGAAATGTCTTTGAAATTCTGGCAAAGAAATGCTCAGATGAAATAATCATAGTGCTTCCCCTCTCCTCCCTTCCCTCCTTTGAGGATGCCATTGGCATAAAACCAAGGTCTTGTTTTTAGTTATGAAAGGATGGTGGCAGGTATGTGAACAACAGTTTTATAATAAATAATAGCAGGCAGAGAATGTATTTCAGGGGGTTTAGGAGAGGGGTTGAAGCGGAGGTTTGAAAGGACAGACATGAATTCAGCAAATGATGATACTTAGTAGCATTGACAGTCTGTGAAGGATTCCATTTTCTTGTCCTTGGCTTTTTGCAGGCTCCAGTAGTCCTCAGCAGAGATCACCATGATGTGAGTGGGACCGACAGTCCTTACAGAGAAACGTCAAACATTTATGATGGATCAGCATTTTGTGCAGGTCAGCAGAGCACCTGAGACTTGTCTGTCTGGGCATACAAGGAAATTGCTTTGAAAGAGAAATTGGGTTTTTATGCAGTGTTTTAAAAATGTTTTTGTTTAACCCTTTAGTCTCAATGTGTTTTCTTGAGAAACTTTGTGGGATTTAATAGTGATACAAACATAAATGTGGAGCTAGTTAAACAGGAGAGATCCAGGAAAATGCTGAAAATTCAATGAAGATGCACCAGATTTACCTGAATATAAATGGAGAGCAGTCTATCTCAGGACCGTATCTTCTGTTTGATTTTAATTTTGCACCTCAATATTTCAAAGAGCTGATCTTACAGAATTACAGCTGTATTTCCTTGGGATCTACAAAATCAAAATCAGGTGTATGATAGTATTTTGCTTAAAGCAAAAAGGTTCACAGCTGTGTTCATTTCATTGCCTGAGGACTCAGGAAAACAGTCTGGAGTTTCTGAAAGGAACTTTTCTGGTCATAAGGGAACATACTTGGATAGTAAAAGCATAAGAATGGAAGTCAGGCGTTGTGGATTAGACTCCAAGCCTTGCTGCTCACTTAGAGTGTGACTGTGGGCAAATCACGTAGGTTTGCTATACAAAAGGAGCCTTTAATTCTGCACACCTGACCTGAGCTAACCAGCCTCTGCTTGTAAGTTTGTGAAATGGTGCTTTAGAAAAATAAACCCGAGAAATATCAGATTGGAGACCTGAAAAAAATGCGTGAAGCACTAAGCAATTTGTAACCTAAATCTTCCTCAATTTTCCATCCATAAAGTGGAAATTATGATAATGGCTTTCACCCAGTAGTGTTTCTGTGTGTCACGAATTGACAATCACAAAGTGGCTTGAGATTGGAGGATACAAGCTGCTGCAGAAGGAGAAATTATGATAGAGGTAGCTGAGCATATTGAATTACTTCCATTATGGGAATTCATAATAGAACCAAATTGAGGCTCAATTCTAAGGAGGAAAGTTCCCTGCTATCTTAACTAGATTTCCTGATGAAATGAGGCTTTTAGCTGTGTCTGTCAGTCCCACTTCAACACTTTTTGAGCATGTTGGCTAGTTCTAATAGGCCAGATGGATCAATGCCTCAGATGATGTTTGATTCTGACAAGCTGTGAGAAAATGGTGCAGCTGCACAGAGAAAAGCAATCCAAAGTAATGTCTCCACCAAAGAGCTTGGCAATGTAAGGAAACCTCAGGCAATGCCCTCAGAAGAAGGCAATAGAAACAAGGCTTTCTAAAACCCCATTGCTCACCATGCTATGTGTTTTTCGTTGCATTTTGTGATTTACATGAACCATTTGCTTTCTCAAAGGGCTTATCTAAAGCCTATTGACCACTGATTTCACTGGTCTTTGAAACCAAGACCAAATCTATTTTACCAGATGAGCCTCTGGAGGTAGTAAAAGAACATCTTAGGTCTTCCTCCCCTCTTTCCTGTACTTTTAACACCATATTTGAGCTGGTTCAGTTGAAATTGGCTCCTCTGTAGCACACAGGAATTTTCCAGAGTGTTTGCCTGTCTTATTTTGTTTTGCAGTAAGTACCTCAGCCTGATCCTTGGCAAACAGGGGTCACTGCTGCTTGGCAAAGCGTAGTTCAGCACAGACATTTGCACAGTTTGTGACCTTTATCGAAGCCAAGGAGAAGGATGTTATTACATCATTAGTCCACTTGCCATGCTTCTTGTCCAACCTCCATTCATACCACGCTAGTGGCTGAGGAAGAAATCTGTGCATTTTTAGAATATGGGGATTTTGATCTCTCCCATTCCCTCTTGACAGCACTGTAATTATGATAATTGGGTTATTAAAGTGACATAATGCCAGATGAAAGATGCCATAATGGGGCTTTTGACAGGGTTTAACATAGATTAGTGCTCAAGTAAACTCATTTTTCCATCAGACATGTAACAACTGTGGGGCTGCAAATGTGGCTGGTGGGAACACTGCTGTTTGTCTCTATTTTTTTGCTGTTAAAAGCACAGAAAATTACAAAATTCAGGAAAGTTTACCCTATTATCCTCTGCATGTACCTCTTTCTACCTTTCTGGTTATCTTCTCTAGCACAAGTTCTACTGAACATACAAGATTCCAGTGAACATTTATGTGGAAATCACACATGTGACATTAGTCAAATGACATTTGTCTGCTAAATTACTTTTCTTCTTTTTTTTTTTTTTTTTTTTTTAAACAAAAGGAACCTCCTGTGTGATTTCAGCAGTTCATGTTCAGGTTAAAATTCCCCCATGTCCAGAGAATCAGGGCAAATATTACTTACATCACAACTGTGTTACCAAAATGCAACTCCCTAGCTTTATACTGTCTTTCTAAATTAACTCTGCAGTCTGATCTGAAAATACTTCAGGCTTCTGAGAACTGCAAGGTGTCTAGTTTTCCAGGTGTCCCTTCCATTTTGAAACCCTCCACATGGATGTGTCCAGCCTGTTCTTTTATGATGGAGGCATCCCCAAGGAGAGGATTGTATTTCTTTCCACCCCCAGGAGGTATCTCCCAGCTGGGTAGTTAGGTTCTTCAACTGCTTGAACTGGATCACAAATGCAGAAAGCACCAGAGTCCTCACAAACCACAGTGTGAAACTGGCATTTGAAGTGTAGGGGCAAAGAGTGGGAGGAAAATCTCTCTTGCCTGTTCCTCCCAAGGATGAGATGTTCACTGTGTGTCTGTGAGAGAAACTGTGGCTGAACCCTGCCTCCAACACTGCCTTCACATGGCCATAATCAAGGTGTCAGTGGAAGGAGTGAGCACCCCAACATAAAAATGAATGTGACGTGTCAAGAGCCATGATAACACCTTGCTTCTTCTCCTAGACATGGCGGTACAAAATTTTGTAGGAGATGCATTCAGAGGAGCGACCTGGGTCGCGTTGCACAACGGTGGTGGAGTTGGCTGGTAAGAACTTATTTATGTTTCTAAAGCTGGACTCTGAATCCCATTACCAGCACTGTGTATGCGTGTGGGGAAGGGAATTGCAGAAAAGACATGTCTATTACTGGAGTAATACAATGTCATGATCATGGGAAGGATGGGTTTGGAGACAAGGGCTGAAAGCATGTATTATAAGGTAAAGTGTGGTATTGCATAAGCTTTTATTAATTAATGCCCCTGTGTCTAGAAAAAATGTTTTGGACATTGGCCATAGCATAGTTTGGAGAACTTAATTTGCCAAACAAGGACAGTGTGCCTTGGCCTTTCTGAACAGATCCTGCGTCTAAAGTTGTCTTCACACATGCACAGCCAGAGTGTTAGTGGATGGATTATGTTTAGGTTTCCCCTTAAGCTGTATTTAAATCTGTGACCTTAGGACCCCAATATAAATGCCCGTGTGCTAAAGTGCAATGAGGGGTTATTGATACAAAGCAGCCCAGGTGCCAGCAAACCCCCCAGTCTTCTTTCTGCCCTTGCTCATCCCTGGTAGGATAAAAGACCACAGCCAAGAGAGAATTGGAATGAACGCCTCCTTCACATAACACTAAAAGAAATGCCTAAGCTGAGAAGCAGAATGAAAGAAATACCTTGCATGGAGAGGGAAACTGATCTCCTTTATATGCCACTAAAAGGTTGCTCTGGATTGGTGGGGCTGTAGGGAAAAGGAGAGCTTGGCCACACTGCAGTCTTTAGTTCTGGTTTGTTCCTTCCAGCGCAGTCCAGCAAAGTCTCTCCCATTTACACTCATATCCTCACTTTGTGGTGTTGCCAGTCAAAAGGGGTACAACCCTCTATTAAATTCTGTAGTAAATCCTCCCACTTCCCTCTTCCATCCAGCTCTGGAATATGCCAACAACTGCAAGCCAAAGAACTTGTAGCAGATGTTATCCTCAGAGACACTCGATACTTAATTATTACTCATCCACATGAGCTGGATCTAGAAAATATCCCTTCAAGTCAGATGGAGAATTCCCTCTCCTGTACTTTAACTCCTTTGATTTCAGTGAAGTAACTACTGAATAGAAGGTATGTGAGAGCAAAATTAAACGGTGGGATAAAAAACTTTGAGGGCGAAAACCACCGTGTCCAGGATTTTATTCATAACTTCTATAATTCTGAATGGAAAATATGTATCAGAATATCTACTTACTCTGGACATCTCAGTCTCAGACTCCAGAGACAGCAGCAGACTACATCTGTCTGAACAATCTTAGCTGAGTTTAACATTTTAAAATATCTGCTTATGAATTGCAAGCAAAGAAAATATCTTTCCACTATCTGTTGTGCAAAATACTTGGAATATTTTTATGATAATTATTAGACTTGCTAAAATAATTGCTTGTGCCACAAACGTTCTGAGCGCTGGTGGTACTTAATTCAAAGTATACAGAAGATCATGTTTCCTGTCTCTCTGGCCTCTGTCAGACAAATCCCTCCTGCACATTTCTAGCCCTCTGTGCAATTCAAAGAGAGATTGGCTGAATGGAGAGACTGCCCTTCCTTCTGGAAAGCCGGCACTGACCACCCTGCAATTTCAGTTGTGTTGTTTCACTTGTTTCCTAAGTTGAGTTTAGAAAGAAGCTTTTCCCCATGACAGCAGAGATGCTGTCATTTATGTAATGCATCAGAAAAATAGCATCTGGCTGTTCTCTGAAATCAAGATATCAGTGGAAAAACAGAATTTGGTTATCCTTTTTGACATTTCCTATGGCTGCTTAGTGGCTTGTCATCGTGGAACTGTATCTCCTCACCTTGTTCTCGGGAGCAGTCATAGCCCTCTGTGATTAAATTGCTGTGCTTTAGTGAAGAATGCGGAGCCTGAAAATTAGGCCTGTCTCTGCATGAGCCTTAATCAGACACCATGCTGAGACTCCCATGTGGTAACGATGTCCTGTCATTAGATGCTGTGGTCTGGGAAGCCCCTGAGAGCCACAGCACCACAGGTAGTTCTGCTCTGCTTAACTAATCCTGGTACCACCCTGGCTAGTTAAAGCACTGCATCCCTTTGCCACCTTAGGAGAAAGAGAGGAATAATTTTAATCTGATAAAAGAAGCAAAACCAACCCCCTACCATAACAAATTATTTTCTTTGCCTAGAAGAGACAGATACCTTTAGATTTTAGGACCCTGTTTTTTTTTCTTTGGAGAGTTAAAAGTTCAGCTGAGTTTGCCATAAAGAAATCTCCATGTGCCTGACAAAATCTTCTTGTCATCAGCTGATTTGGAAATGTGAAAGTGCACGTGGGAGCTTATATATATATATTTATAAACAAATATGCATGCGATTAGAGAGAAATCAAGTTGTCCTTGGCAAATTTCTGTTCAGGGATTTCAGAAAAGGCAATTGTGCTGTGTTCAGCTGCCAGCCCTCCCTGCAGAGGCTGGGCTTGCCTGGAACTGCCGATGGATCTGCCGTGTCTTCCCGTGAGACTGGAGAAGTGCCTTTTACCTGCTTTGATTTTTCTCTGCTATAGCCTTGTGGGACAAACAGAAAAAGCAGGCTTAATATTTATTTAGCTGGAATCTGCATCACATGTGCTGTTTGAGAGCCTTAAGATTAACATAGTCTTGACTATAATTACAGCAAATGAATGTTATTCATTTCTTGCTGCCTGTTTATTTGCAGGAGAATGTATATTAGCTCAGAGCCTGCGTAACCTGTAGTAACAAAAAGGCAGAAACAATTTAAGAATCGAACTGCAATGTTGTCAGTGTGACATCTTGATTGTGAGAGAGGCCTTGTTTTCTTTGATCACCTTCGAAGGAGACATCTGGAAATTATAGGAGGTAGCTTAGGTCAAAATGCCACATGTTTCTTTAATTACCTGAAAATGTGACCCAATGCTAATGAAGGCAGAGAGCTCCCCTTTAAAAGTGAGAGGTTTTGCTAAAAAAATCCATCCTAACAAACATTGGCATTTAATTTATGAGTGATTTTTAGACAGTAGGACAGATTCTGATGAGTGATTCTGATTTACACTGGAGTAACTCCATGGAAATCAATGGAGAGGCTCTAAATTTATGGAGTGCAAGTGAGATCAGACACTCTCTGTTCATGCTTAAGCTTCAAAGGATGTTCTTTGGGATGCTGTGCACAGAGGGGATCTTTGCCACTGGAAGACCATCATCTTCCCATGTGGAATACCTTTATAAAGGTGTTCCTTTATAAAGTTCCAGAGGTCTGACTTTCTTATTCTCCAATATTGGCAGTAGGCTGTCTTGAGGTGTGCTGATACTGTGATCCCGATTACATTGCCATGGCATCACTGACATCCTAAGAGTACTCTAGCTTGATACTTTGACAGTAAAAAATAGTGCTAATTTGGTTTCTGTACACAGAAACAGCAGAGTTTGGTGAGGTAACTGGCCCTGGTCTTGATACAATTATATTTGTGATGTTGTCATACAGCCTGGTCCCCTCTTTTGGAGAAGACGGTAACAACATCAGCTGTTCAAAAAGTAGAATTTGCAAGAAATGCAGGTGTTTGGATGTTTGTTTTCATCCTAAAATGTGACTAAGAGCAGAACTAATGAAAGATTTCACACAGTAAAAAGATCCTGGGAATTAAATTGCAGGCTGAAAAGTGTTGACGGTGTCAATCAAAAAGAAACACTTTATTTTGAAGAGAGCTTACAATATTCAAACATTTCAATTGAAAACATAACTTTGTTTCAAATTTTCCTGTTAAAGATGAGAAACTGATTCATTCACTGACATTCTGCTGTGAGAACTGTCAGTTTCAAGAAAACTGTGCCTTTCAACAGAAATTTGTAATAATAATATATTCAATAATGGTAAAGTGGAGGGAATTCACAGAATGGCACAGTGAAGTTCCTTGCTCAGATGTGACGGGTAGTGTATATAGTGAAAGGGAATTAACATCACATAAGTAACAAGATTACATTGAAAACAAGAAAATGCAAGTTCTAGTTTCAGGAAGTGTATTCCAGGTCTGTGAGGCTCCAATGTAGCCTCATTTCCCCATATCCTGAGAAACTTATGTTACTGCTAGAAAATATACAGTAATCTGGACTGGAAGACACCTAATTCCTGTCTGATTCAGGGATATGTCTGATGTTATGCTATGTAAATTTTATAAACTTATTGATTATATTAACTATAAAACACAGAGGATAAAATCCTGCCTCCAGGGATCTGCATTAGTAGCCTCTCACACCATGTGGTGTGTGATCTGCCCTGTCCCTCAGGTGTTGCTGATGCTGAGTTATAGTGCCAGAACTCTCCTGGATTTACAGCAACAGATAATTATCCGACTGCGTTCACCACTATTCACCATATGCAACGAAACAGGAACTTGAGCAGGCCAGACTCCGAAGTCAGACAAGATGTTTTGCTCTATGTGTTTTCCTTGTCCTTTTAGAACCAGACTGGTATTTCTCCCAAGTATAATCTGTTAGTTTTAACATATTTCTGTTCTTCTTCTGCCAAAAAGTCTGCTTCCTGAAAAGTTGGCACCGATGTCTTTAAACATCTATGTATCTCATACAAAATGAACGACTGGTTTTCAAATGATCGAGGCAGATGTGCATTAAGAGGTGGTTAACGCTTCTTTAATAAAATACTTATGGTCTCTCATTTGTCCCGAGGGAATATAAATAGATCCATCTGTCTGCTTCAATAAGCACACAATCCTCCTCATGATCCTAGCTATATGGCAGGCTCCAGTGTAGCAAACATGAATAGCTTAACCTTTAAAAACACCCTGAGATAGGTAACTTTCCAGCCCTTCAGAAATGCTAACCTTTCTTTACTTGTTTCTAGAGCCAGGACAGCATGCAGTCTGCAGGAAATGCAGTGCAACCTTAATTTTTTTGGGTTCCTACTTAGAGCAGATACTGACTGCTGGCTGGGCATTACAAAAAAGGTGGAATATGTTTGCTGCAAGTCAGGAAATAAGGCCTTTGCCCTGCTAAATTCCTTTTTTTTTTTTTTTTCCCCCGTATAAGAGGTCACCGATAGTATTTCTTATTCATCACTATTTCTACATTCTCATCCTCCTCCTTGCAGTGGAACTCAACAAATTTTGTGAATTTTTTGGGGATTAGTTTGAAATATTTTGATTTAATTCTCTTACATTTATATTTTTTAGGGGTGAAGTGATCAATGGGGGATTTGGCCTGGTTTTGGATGGGTCCACAGAGGCTGAAGAACGGGCTAAGATGATGCTCAGCTGGGATGTTTCCAATGGAGTAAGCAAAACTCACTATATATCTTCTCTTTAATATCTTCCTGCCTAAACATAGTCCTGCTCTGGGACTATGTTTATTTAGATACTCAGGTTCCAATGCTCCTATACTTTTTATCTGAATGGGAGTATGAGAACTCAGGCAGGAATTTTTGGGATCTGTCTTTTTGTATCCCAGGAATAGTCCTAACGTGCAGAGAGACTCATTCTGTTCACTGCTGCAAATACGGGTGGTTATGAGCCTGGTTCCACTGGAGCCAATGAGTTGTTTTAATTTGTTTTTTTCCTCCAACTTTAAAGCACTTTAAGTCAATAAAAAAGGCTAAATAATTCTTGGGTAAGGAAATTACTGTAAAGTGTCAGGACCACCCTTCTGACTTTACAATATATTGGAGCCCAACAGTTTCCACATATTAAGCTGAAAGTGAAGGATGCTTATGATAATTTTGTTAGGTATGTTGACATTATTGTTTGCCTACATAATGCAATTAACAACTATATGAATTTTAGTCTTGTCTATTCCTAACTTTGAGATCTAGGTATCTCGAAAGGCTTCATCTGGGGAATTTTGCTTGTACACAGATCAAAAGGCAGAGCTTTGCTCTTGGAAGAGGAGTTTACCTCTTCAAAGAGGCTGTCCATAGAGTTTCATTCTTATGTGACAGCAGAGAATTTGGGTCCTTGATTTTATAGTTTGAAAACACATTGAGTGGTATTTTCCTTTTTAAATATTTATCCCAATACAAAAGCATTGACTGCTTAAATGATACTGTTATCTAGAGCAAATGCTAGTTTTACAGAGCTGGGATGGACTGTACAATTATTTTTAGTGACAGAATTTTGTAAAGCTTATAAGGTACCTGGCTCTACCAATATTATCTGTCTAACATTATGTATCTGCGTGAAAATGTACCAAGTCTATCCAAATACTACTCATAAAAATGAAGTAGGTATTACAAAAACTACTTCCATAATAAGTAAGGAAACTAGAAACTGGCAGAGGGTTGAAAGATTTATTGGCATGAAATCGGGTGCCAGTGTTTGCGCAAATATTGTGTAAGATGGATGTGGCAAGAGAAATGTACGATTTTTACACCCATTAATTTTCTGGTCTGACAGGTCGCCAGACGCTGCTGGTCGGGTAATGACTACGCTTATGAAACGATCTGCCAGGCAATGAAAGAGAACACCACGTTGAAGGTAACTCTCCCTCACAAGGTGGTGGACGAGAACATCTTGGAGCAAGCCCTGAAACGTTAGTGGTATTCCTAGTGCAATGTTGTCCTTGCAGATATATTTGAAGTTGCTTCCTTGATATCCCATTTTGCTCTCTGGTCAAATGATAAAAGCCTTGCAAATGTCTTTTCCATGTGAGTTCTTTTTTTCCCCTTTGACTTGTTGATGAGGCAAAGCTGTATCTGCCTGTGACAGATCCAGTGATGTCAAGCAGTCTTTTCACTAAAATGTTTGGAACAGTGTTTGCAATAAGAAAGTACTCATTGTAAGGAAAGGAATTGGAATTTTGTCCCTGAAAATTAAATAAAAATGAAAAAAAAAAATCCACTTATTCTGGGTAATTCATAAATTAAGGAGACTCTTAGGTCTGATAGATCAAATGTGGAATGGAAATTGGAACTCTTCATGCTAATTCAGTCTGCTGCTATCAGCAAAGAGCCGTGAAATCCAGTAGCCAAACATGTGAGTGTGAACAAACTTACTCCTCAGCTGGTGGAGGATGTACTGATATCACATGTGCTAGACTCAAGCTTTCTTATATTGCCATAAAAGCATTTGGTGATCACAGCAGAAGTGACAGATAAGCTGTAGCTGCTTAAGCGCAGCCAGCCTGCATGTGTTTTTTCCCTGAAATTTTCACCCCAAGTTTTCACCCCAAGCAGGAACAGAATGCAGTGCCAGGTAAGTGGGTGGAAAAGCCTGAAGGCAGTAAATACTAGATCATTTCCAAACATCTTAAAGCAAGGCCATGAAAATATGGAACAACTCACTATAAATTAGTGTGAGCCAAATTCTGGATCAGTCCGAGATGGTGTTGTTCTGGTGAATCTCATGTTGTGTGCACTTTGCTGCCACGTGATGATGAGTTTGTTCTTCTGTAGAAGCCCACTGCATGTAAGCAGCTTCTAAATGGATGGAAACTTCCAGAAAATCTAGATCCTTAGTACTGGCTGCTGCTTTCTAATGCAAAAACATGGGCTACTCACCCCTTTGGGTGCGAGGGGTACAATTAGTAAAGCACTATAACAAAATGATCACTTAGACCTTCCTTCTGAAATAAAACAAAACTGATGTGAAACAAACTAAAGCACCAAAGACAAGACAGTGTGGGCTTCCTGTGCACCGAAGTTGATTATAAAGTAAAATAGAGACAGCAAGGTCTTTTTGCTCTCCCCTCTTCTTCCTGGCAAGAGTTAGGAAGGCACACAACCCAGTGTGCCTAGATGCAACTGAAAGTAACCTCGTATTTTGCACCTGAACCTACTCTTGTATTTGTGTTAACAGTAACTCACTGGAGTATTTTGTTCTAACCAGCTGTGATGCTGAACTAAAAGTTGAGGCTTACTTTGAATCCCCTATACACATACGTATTGACAGATACATACATGTATATATTTACAGAAAACTATTTTACATCCATATCTATATATCTGTACAAAAATAATTCTTCCTAGCTATCATGTCTCATGCCAAGCATGGCCCTTGCACGTGGGCCTCATCCAGACAGGACCACAGAGCCTCAGCAATCCCTGCCCCGCTGTGCACGTGGAACTGGGCTTGATGTGGCCTGTCGCTCAGTCTCCTCGGCACGGTATCATCACCCTTGGAAGGGAAAGGGGTTACACGGGTAAATATGCACTGGCGGCTGCAGATGGGGTGTGACGAGCTGCCGTCCTCAGCGCTGTGGGGTCTCAAGAAACTACACACCATTAGACCCTGTGGTACTTACCCGGTGAGCACACTCTGCAACTCTGTATTGCCTCTGGTGCCAAGTAAAGGAAACCATTTATTTTGAATCACAAATCAGTTCTTTACTCTGTTCACGTACTGTACATGTCTCCAGATGAATAGTGAGAGCCTGGCATCTGCTTGTAACCGAACCTTCTGTGAAGTGCAATCTGCAGTTGATTGGAACTGCTTTATATTATGGAAAAAACACCCCCATTGCCAAGTTATGCGACTGAGATGTGAGTAGTTGTCAGCCAGATTTGACAGCCTTTGCTTTAACATATGTTATGCATTACCTATTATTAATAACCACGCTGGACTGGGTCCAAAGCTACTATCTTGTTATCGTACAAAACCACTTGAATCTTCATAGCCCAAAAGCACTGGGGTACTGTTTTATTGTGAGGAGCAACCAGAAAACACACCGGCTTTTCTGTACTAAGGGATGTAGGGCTGCTCCATAGGTTCATCTTCATTCCAAGTGGAAAATCCATTAAGGAATAGTGTCAAAGAAATATTTATTATGAACTATTAATCTCTGTCTTGTTTAGTACTGTGGTACTTGCCAGTGTGCTCAATGCAAAAAATATCAGCTTCCCTGGAGCTGAGGGTGCCTGGCCAGCACTTTCCCATCCTTGATATTGGAGATATGATGCTGAATTGCTCTGTGAAAAGAAGAAATAATTTGCCCAGTGAAGGATCACAGCACCATCTGCTGGGACTGCTCGTGGGTCCCACAGCAGCAGGGAACTGGTGTCATTTCCACATTCAAATACAGGATAATTTTCACTTTTCCTTAAGTATTGGAGAGCCATAAGGCAGCTGAACCATTCTCCCAAAGAAAGCTTTGGCTGCGAATGAAAAACAGAAAAGCTTTTATGCATTACCTGACTTTGTAGAAATTTTTTTGCATAGATTCAGCTGGCTTCAGCAACAGTATGGCATTTCAGAGTCGCTTTCCTACCCCCAGCCTCTTTTTGTCTGTGTTTGTCCTTTTTCCCTCCCTCCTTTGCAGCCCATTGCCTCTGTGTGGGATTCCTCATTGCCCTCTGTCACTCAGGTCCAGGTGCTCGGTGAGTCTGGCTGTCTCGGGTGATGCAGTGGCACAGCCATGCTTCCAACAGGAGATTCACATTGCTCGAGGCTGGGTCCTAACGCTGTTTCTGTATTTCCACTGCAGGTGAAGAGGATCTTTTGCTAAAGTATTTACCTATTGTAACTCTCCAAGCGTGGCTGTGAGCTTAGAATTGCTCTGCTCTGGCACAGCTTCTTCCTGGCTATTAAGAGGAATAGACAGGTACTGGAATAATCATAGAATAGTTTAGGTTGGAAGGGACCTTAAAGATCATTGAGTTCCAACCCCCCTGCCACGGGCAGGGACACCTCCCACCAGACCAGGTTGCTCAAAGCCCCATCCAGCCTGGCCTTGAACACCTCCAGGGATGGGGCATCCACAGCTTCTCTGGGCGACCTGTTCCAGTGTCTCACCACCCTCACAGTGAAAAATTTCTTCCTGGTATCTAATCTAAATCTACTCTCTTCCAGTTTGAAGCCATTACCCCTCATCCTAATCATTTTAGTTGCCCTACGCTGGACTCTCTCCAGTAGTTCCCTGTCCCTCTTGAACTGGGGAGCCCAGAACTGGACACCGTATTCCAGTTGCAGCCTCCACTCTGCAGCCAACCAGTGCAGAGTAGAGGGGGAGATGTCCATATCCATGTCCTTCTTGTGCTGAGGACTCCAGAGCTGGTGGGGTC